>JAAGKR010004631.1:0-40937 GCA_011419295.1 Clarias macrocephalus
TATTTAAAAAAAAAAAAAAAAAAAAAATTATTTATATATATATATATATATATATATATATATATATATATATATATATATAAATAAATAAATATATATAGCCTATACTAGAACCAATACAATAAATACCCTAGTAACTTTACTTATACATTTATAAGTAAATGTATAAGTAAAGTAAAAAAGCCTTAGAAATTTAGGAGACAATTCAGTAGACAAAGTAGAGAAAAAGACTCAAAGGGAACTCATCCTCGTTTGTGTGATACCAGATAGTGTGACCATAATTAAACAGTTAGAGCAATTGCTGTCATAACCCATCACGGTGAAAGCGTTTGTATCAAATGCAACATAAGCCATCTTTGTAGTTATTAAGTGGAACCAAATTAAGTTCTGTGTGAAAACAGGTTAACTTCCATTAAGTTCTGAGTGATTTTCTTCCTCAATTTGATTTAACAGACAGCACTCTTGTAGAAAAAGATATCAGGATCATATCAGAGACGTAAAATTTGTACAAGTCCGAAAAGCAGAGCAGCTTGTCCTCGTCTTTGTGTTTTGTTAGCAACATGCTAACATGCTAAGCTTCGGGCAGTCAGGCATGTGTTGCATATTTTCTTTCTCAATTAGTGAACTAGACAGTCAGTGATTTAGATTTCAACAACAAATAGTAGAACACGTCTGGTAATTAATCTTAAGCTAATACTTACATATATACAGTTACTACTCTGCCACCAGCAAAGAATTTTGACTTGGTTTATTTCTGATGCTTTACATCTAGAAAATTATTCATGGGGTGGCAAGGGAGTGGCATTAAAATTATGAGGGGTGGCGACACTGAAGCAAGCGTCCTTGCATGCTTTTTGTGCATTCAAGGAACGCTATTCTTATTCGGTGTATACACTAGGGTGCACATTTTTACATTGTCCTATAAAAATAAAATAAGGGCTGATGTGTGATTGACTTGAATCTGATATTTAGATTGGAACATCAGATAAATTAAAAACTCTTTTATTTTTAGAACACTAGGACACTAGTGCTGGGGTGGCAATTGCCACCCTGTGCCACCCCGGTAGATCCGCCCCTGCTTCTATTGAGTGGTATCTCATGCCATGAAAGATATGCTTCCCCATTTACAGTAACAGTGCCATGACCAGCAGCAAACAGTGAAAATAATGTTTCAAAAATATTATGTAAATTTCCCTTATATTAAAGGAAAAAGAAAAATGTGTGAACCTTAAGGAGAAGATTTGCTGCTTGCCCACTTATGTGTTACATTTAAAAATGCAAAAGCTAATTTATGCTTTCCAATAAAAGTTCTGTGAAGGTTTAGTCAAATTCCCATGAATGGTTTTGGCGGACTTGCGGATAGAGGACAAGGATAGACTCTAATGATGAAAAGTGATTGCTATTTGTGACCTACAGTATGCCTCGTAGGCAGGCCACACAACAATTCATTTCACTTTTTGCTATAGATAGTGCTGTTAAGATTCTTAAACAACTTTGTGGTCCTAGACACCTTAACGTCGATTATGCTTTTTTTTTCTTCTTTTTAATGTGAAATTCTTAATTAATAGAAAGTAACTTAATGTCTTGTTTCACTCTGCTGTAATGAAAACGTACAAAAGCGTGACTTTTGCCCACCATTACACTCCTAGTTATGGAATAAATGTCATAGCCTATGGGTATGTTAGGGAGTGTGCAATTGTACATCTGTATATCAAAGTTTTTTTTTTTTACACTGTATGCAGCACGAACCTGAGGTAATTCAAAAACCCCAAAAAATGGAAAGCGTCTAAAAGCCAAAAAGAAGAAAAGGGTGTTTTTTTGTGAATGCCGCAATATACAAAGTTTTTTTTTCTTCCCTCAAAGCAAGAAAAAGCTTTCATCATCGTCCGTACTCAGCAGCTTTACAGCTATTGTAGTGTAAAGCGTCAGTGTTTATTGTCTTTATGTATTTCCATATTTCTCTCAGTTTCTATGTCACACTCTTTCTCCGTTAACAGTGATAAATGTCGCCATCGTTATTACACGACATTACAGCACTGAAGCCTCCTGGGGCTGTGCACAAGAGATAGATGTCGACAGAAGTGTGGAAAAAGACATTTAGGATGAGTTCCTGGTGTCCCAAGGCTAAAAAGTCTTCAGTGTGATATATATTACATCGCTCAGACAGTCTGAGAGGAACAGCTTTTAGCCTCACGCATTGTGTAGCTGAACTAGCCTTTATCTACCCTTGCCTTAATATTATAACACGTGTACGGTGGCCACACATCCGAGTTCACACTAAAGCAATTCTGCAGTGTTAAAAAAAACATTTTTTTTTTGTTACTATTTTTGTTCATTTCGCGTAAAACTGGAATGAAAAAAACTTTAAGAAGAAAGGTGCTGTTTACGGTTCTATATGAATCTGCTATGAACTGAGCCAAACTCACCCTGAACTACAGTGGAAAGACGTGTCTGGAAAAGATGAAAAGCAGACGGCCAGGGAGGTTTTGACTCCCTCGTAGCAAAATGGCACTACACAACTACACACCGGTTAATATTACACATTAAAATACAGTACAGTAAACACACCTAGTGAACACACCTGTGCTAGCACAATGAATAGGAACGGGAATCACTAGGGCCTAGCCAATATGACATCATCATGATACCTACTGTAGGTTGTAATTTGTATAGTGATTCTGTAAGTATCACAATTTTAGAAATATAGGCTACCAAGCCAGTATTTGCCTTTGCAAATTTACATTTACAGCATTTAGCAGATGCCCTTATCCAGAGCGACTTAGGTTTCATCTACATTAACACCTTGCTCAAGGGCCCAACAGTGGCACCTAGGTGGTGCTGAGGTTTGACCTTGGGACCTCCTGATCAGTAATCCAACACCTTCAACACTGAGCTATGCCTGTCTCCCAAATAATTTGCCTCCACCACACAGGATGCTGGGCTGCCTGCCTATGTATGAATAGTTTAGAGCATGCCACCTGTAGGATTAAAGAGGAACAGCAACATTTTATCATAACAAATGCAAATTCATAAATAAAATAAAAAAATATATATAAATATATAAATATATATATAAATATATATAAATATATATATATATATGTCGATGTAATTATTTCATTCTGTATAGTGAATGTGTTTATATATTGTATTTACAAGCTGTGGTAGTCAGACATCTAGTTATACAGAAATTTATACTGAATTCTCATAGCAGAAACAGCTCTTCAATAGCCGGTATTTAATTACCAACTAATTTCTAATGGTAGTTAGCTAGTTAAGAATTATTTTTAATAAGTATGCTAGTGTAAAGTAATGCAGCAAAAAATAATAACTGATCTCCTGGAACTACCTCACAAGAAAGCTTGTACTCTCTCCCTCTGCAGTAGCATAATTGCTTAAAATAACTGGAGGTAAGCCTAATAAACCCTATTATTAAATCGATATAACTAATGGAAGACATGAGCTTTGTTGCTAGAAGCCATTATCTCTGGAATGTGCCCTTGTACATGGTTTCTTTTTAATGGTAGTATGTAAGAGTGAGCAGATTCAACAAAGACAGGAATGTTATAGGTTCGGACATGCAGCTAGTGTAGTATTCAGTATCGTCACAAAATAGCAGCTTGTTTTAGGGACTGATTTCCGAGAGAATGTACAGTAGAAAATACTGCCTTGTAATGAACCTCTGGGCCAACTTCTTCATAGCACAGTGTGTTTTAAAGCTCAAATCTGATTGGTTAGAAGAGGTCTATTACGCCACTCTTATTTATTAGTACAGCCCCGCGAGGGCGCGTTTAAAAGTTTGCGGGTCTTAGTCGTCCGTGGATTTTTCCTTAGAACCTAACTATTACCTATTTGAGGAAACCCTCTGAATTTTGCAGAAACCACAAACATCCTCCGCAATTGTTTTTTTTTTTTTTTTTCGCGGCATATCATCATTTTTCAGGCATTTTAACACTGAACTATTAAAAACAATATAATTCACTAATTTTGTAACTTTGTACATATTAACGTAAATTCATATAAATTTCCATATTAAATGTAATACTGTATAATTGTTTAGTACTGTAGAGAGAACACAAAGCAACCGTAGAGGAAAAAGCAGCTTGGGATGGTGAATTATTACTGTATTTACCTTACTTAAACAAAAGAAAATGACAGCACATGCCAAAGAAAACACGCTTGCATGAATTACAATCTGTATAGGGGTAACATCGATATTTAAAAATGCAATGCAATATCCTAAACATTCTAGCACTGCGGGAAACACACCAGTACTAAACTGTACAGTATATGGGTTTACCTTTTCTTTCTTTTTTCTTTTTTGTTAAGCTGAGTTTGAAATAAAATTAAAGTATTTTACGAGTGTATTTGGGGGTTTAACTATAAAAATATATTTTAAATGTTATATATTATATGTTTTATATATTTATAGGAATTTATATGTAGCCATTTTTTGGCCACATCCAAAATTCTAAAGTCCAAAATTTGCATGGTCCACCATTGTTATTATTATTATTATTATTATTATCACTACTCCTACTACTGTTATTTAGTAGTCGTAGTAATAGTAGTATATCCAAGAAATTTCACGTAAAATAGCAGTTCGCTATTTTATTTGCCTAAGAAATTGTACCAGTGGTTTTCCCCCAGGTTTCCAAGTTGTTGCTTTGAACCCGACGTTTGGATCCTTCTCAAATTTGGAGAAATAAAGTTAGATTAGGTATCGCACGTACTGTACAATTCAAGTGCACCTTAAAACAAAAAAAAAGTCAGAAGTAGTGTAGGCCATATAACAAATACTGCATGTATTACCACTCAATACTCAATGCTCACTGCACACTTACTGTGGGAACATCTGTACACCTGCTCATGTATCAATTCATGCTTTTGCATTTCACACCATCCTATGTAACTATAGAAAGTGTTATCCGTGATACCCAGGAGATACTGTAAGCAGTTTAGCGTTAACGACTTTACCAGAATGACCAAAAACAAGGTGAAAGGAAAGCAGCTGTGTCTAATCTGCTATGTTCTTCATACTGCAAATATTGCGTGAAAATCACGACTGGGTCTGAATGTAAAAGTAACCTACATCTGAATGACAGAGTGCTTCATCACCAAATTTTTCTGACTAGACTGTACTTTCCTGTTAAAAAAAAAATAAAAAACTGCAAGAAAGAAAAAAGGAACACCCGATTTACCATATAATTATTCACGCCAGACTGTTCAGCACCTCCATTAGGGATAATCACCAGCTAATAGAGATTTCCACACCCACCCAAGCTGGAATCTTTTTTTTTTTTTTTCAAATTAGGTAAGCAGCTTTAAACCATTAAACTATTATATAATTATACATCCGTACATACTGTACCTTACACAGAGTTCAGTTCTGGTCAAATCCAGTGGCAGGCTGCCATGTATTCATAACTTTAATAAAGTCCATGCAACAGTATGTACGCTTTTAAATATGTGTTGAGCCTAATCACTCAAGCCAATTCAGAATATTAGAAAAAAAATTACTGTAATGAAGGCAAAACTGTGAAAATTATGCATTGTTTTATGGTATAACATTCTTAACTGATGGGATTTTAGAGCTGCGCGTTTTAACATTGGGTCTATGGGGAGGAACTGCTAGTGGTCTTTTGAAGAACTGCATGTTCTGGCACTTCTGACACTAGCCCCCTCCCTCCTCCTGAGTTTTCCAAATTCAAATTTCATTTGCCACATACACAGTCATACACAGTAGCTCAAATCCGATTGGTTAGGATTTGACACAAGTTTCACTCTCAATCTGATCTTTAAAGCATAGCAAGGGTTAAACACCATCAAGTGCACCATTAACCGAGAAGCTAAAAAGGCAATGTTTCTTGTTTAATTAAATTCATTGTGTTCATCCCCAGTGTTGGGGGACGTTACTTTTTAAAGTAACCAATTACATTACAAAATTACTGTCTTCAAAAAGTAATCCGTTACATTCCAGCGTTACTTTCTGATAAAAGTAACTAGTTCGAGTACTTTTCCATTACAGAAAATAAAAACTCCTTTGTGCTTCCTCATGCATGTTGTTTTATAATTATTCTACCATCATCACTCAGCCAAGTTTGGCCCATAATCTGTTATACTACTAATACCGCTATCTCACCTACGTGGTTTCGCGCGGTGGCCGCAAGTACGGTTCATCATGATCCACTGCTTTTGGCGCTATGATTAGGTTTCCATCTTTCCGCACTTCGGTCCTCGCATAGTCAAACCGCATAGGTGAGATAGGGGTATAACAGCAGGAATAACAGAGGGGGCGGATTATCAGGGGCGGGGCTTGTAGGACGACTTTCTCACACACACACACACACATACACTGATGGATTGGAAATGACTGCTGTCTAGCTCACGTTTAATTTTAATTACATAAATTGTCTGAATAACGGATTACATTTTTGAAGAAATAACTAAGTAACCGAGAACTTACAGTAAATGGCGGACCAAACGCATTAGACTGCTCGTTACATCAAAAAGTAATCCGAGTACTCTAACGCTCAACACTGTTCATCTCATACAAGTTTGTAAAGATACTGTAGCATCATGCCATGTATCACATTTGCGCCTTTTTATTTTGTTGTAATGCATTTTCCAGCTTTTACTGTGACACAGTTATTATTTATAGGGCAGACACTGTAATGACCAGACCACAGACTGACTTCCATCACTGCAGACCTCCCTCAATGGCACACGGACAAAGACTCGATAAGCAAGAAAAAACACTGCACTATGCTAGAGTAAACATATAAATTATATTTTAAGCTTTAAAAACTGAAAATATAACACCACCGCCAAGTTCTCGTTAGGAATTTTAACGCCTATGTTGAAACTGTGCTTCAAACTGAAAGGAAACTATTGGGGTGGGGGGGGGGACACATCAGACTTTTGACCTTGCTGTGACCCAACTCCTAAATGAAAAGAAAGAAAGGGCTAAAGTTACCAATGGACTGTGTAAAAAACTGCACAAACCCTCATTGCGGTCACCTCCTGAATCCAAATCCTGGTTAATCCATGAAAGAACATACGGGTGGAGTGAAGAACATCTGGCTGTTGATTGGAACATACTTACGTACCTCAAATACCACAAACTAGCTAATGTAGCTTTAGCTAAGCTAAAATGCTAAGGTGGATATTGTTCATTTGTATGCTAACATTAGCTAACCAGCTAACTGGAATCTTTGTAGTTTAATACAAGAAATGAAGGAGTTGACAAATGACCGTGTCTGGTATGGTTGACGAAGTTCCATCAAATGCTAAAGTTACGCATAGCAGCTAGCGGTTTGACACCTGCAATGCAGTTGTTACTCTCTACATGGAGTCGCTCCTAATTATGCATTGTTTTATGGTATAACATTCTTAACTGATGGGATTTTAGAGCTGCGCGTTTTACCATTGTCTATTGTCTATGGGGAGGAACTCACTAGTAGGGCCAGCTGCTAGTGGTCTGTTGAAGAACTGCATGTTCTGGCACTTCTGACACTAGCCCCCTCCCTCCTCCTGAGTTTTCCAAATTCAAATTTCATTTGCCACATACACAGTCATACACAGTACGATATGCAGGGAAATGCTTGAATATGACCTCAATATCAAGCTCATGACCTTAAAATCAAGAGTATCAATAAGAAATAAATTATGCAATAGAATAAGAATAAAATATAGAAAAACTTAGCTGTACAAAATATAGACAATATGGCTGTACAATATGTAAAATATGGAAACTGTTGTGAAAATTGACATAGAATCTAAATAGAAATGTCTGGGGAATGTGCAACATATGCATGAATGTGAAGATGTCATGACCATAAATGTGCAATGTGCAAAAGTGTGCACAATTAAATGCAATACGAGTGCAAATGTGCATGAATGTTCAAATGTATACTGTCCATAAATGTCTTGGGTGTAAGCAAAATTATTATTAAATTCCCCATTATTAAATGATTAAATTCCCAATTATTTCTTATGGGGAATAACATTCATATATATATACACACAGTGTGTATAGTGTGTGTGTGTGTGTGTGTGTGTGTGTGTGTGTGTGTGTGTGTGTGTGTGTGTGTGTGTGTGTGTGTAATGACACACCCCCATCTAAGAGCTAATTACTGTTTCAAATGATCTTTCCACTGGAATGCTCCATAGGGCAAAGAAGCAGGTTCCAGTGTGTGTGTGTGTGTGTGCGTGCATGTATGTGTGTTTGTGTTTGTGTGTGTGGTCTCCTGCAGGAACGAGGGAGGAATAACTAAGCAGTCTGTAATTGTTTTTAAATCAATATTGTGACAGAAGATCAGAGTGCTGCGATGTCAAATCCCTGCCTGTCAGAGTCGAGTCAGGAGCAATCGCTTCTGAATCTCTAAACAGCTCTTAGACACGTGTGTGCATGTATGTGTGTGTGTGTGTGTGTGTGTGTGTGTGTGTGTGTGTGTGTGTGTGTGTTGGTATAGGAATTATTAAGAGGTGCTCAGGAAGGAAGGAAAGACCTAGCTCTCTGATCCTACAGGTTACCATGGAGAGAGTGAGATTTTTTTATTGGGTCTTGAAAGACTAGCCTCATTAAGCTCGTTCACAAATAAACACTAGTATTTATAGTACTTGTAGGGTTTTTACTATAACACCACACACTGTAATGCAGTTACGGTCTAATAAAACATGGTACGAAGAAATTCTCAGTCTGAAACAATCTCACAGCAGTGTGACGTTAACAGCACAGCTAGCAATGTGAGACAAAGCACCGGGCGCTTCAGATACGCCCCCTTGAATCAAGTCAGCAGGGTTGCCATGGTTGGGGCGCATGCTCCGTTTTACTTTCCCAGTGTCTGAATCTTTATGGCTAGTATGGCTAGAATAGAACGATCTGTTCATACTGCGCTGATTCTCGTCTGAATTTTGTCATGCGTCTTAAGCAGACACTCTAACTTTATGTCCACTTTGCTTTCTTTCAGCTGCATAGAAAAAAAAAAACACCTCCCTCCCTTTTTTAAGGAGTAAACCTTTACATGTGTCACATGACCTGCCTAAATTCAGTCAGCCAATCTCAAGGAGGATCTCAAAGGCCCGCTCTATCACTATTGGGATAGTGATATCCCCCCCCCAGGACACCTCCATGGGAAAAATATGAAAATTGCTGACCCATATACTGTAAGCATCATCCCCGCCTAGAACCTTAAGTGATGTGGTCTTATTGTTCTTGTATACCAGGTGGCATTTTCTCCAGCTATTTAACAGAGGCCCGTAGGATCCGGCCCAATTAGATTAGTATGTGGATCTATCTATGATTCCCGCTATCTCGCGTAGCGCTCCAGTGCCAGCATAAGAAAAGCAGCCCCATATCAAGTTGCTGCCACCAGGCTTCACTATGGGTATGGCGTTCTTCGGGTGGCACAAAAAGAAAAGACCTTGTCAAAATATGTTATGGAATTACGTGGAAAATTTTCAACTCTGGCCTCATCCAACACATTAAAAAAATTAAATAAAAAAAAAGATACAAGTCACACGCAGGGACTGACCTGTTAACATGAAGCGGAAATGTCACTGTACGCCCTTGTTTTGGCCAAGTGACAGTCCTCTAGTTGTATGACAAATTGATGACACTGTATATAAGCATGGGTTCCTCATCTCTGTATATAAATTATTCATAGTGTAATAAATCGAACCGAATTTTTGTACATGAGAGACAGAAATGTGAGAAAGAATGAACAGAGAAGATTACTCAGCGTGGTTACTGCAGTGATTACAATTTTATTTAAACACTCTGGTTTTAAAAGTGGTGGTCGAGAGACCCTCAGGAGGATTTTTTATTTTTTTTTTTGTCACAGTCGTAGAAATATAGAAATACAGCTTCTTATGATTACTAGTCTTTTGATTACTTGAATTGAATAAGTTAAATCCTAAAAATAAATAAAAAACTCATGAATACAAAAGCAATAGGGCTACAGTATATATAGTTTTCTTTATTCAAACTGGACATAATGTGCTTGCATTGGAGTATGGAGTAAATGTCAGTGGAGCGTTGACATTACTATTTATCATTTTAGGACAACTTTCAGGGACCCACTGGTGCTGTTAAAGACAATGTACTTGATTATATACAATTAAAATACTGGTTAAAATGTATATACACTTCCAGTCAAAGGGCCTTCTAATTACATGGTCTTTACTATTTTTTTTATTTCTACACTGTAAAACAAGGCTGAAGGCATTCAAAATATCCAATAATCTCCTTTGTTGATATTGAACAGTTGATATTGAGATATATCTGCTTATAAAATTGTATAGTAAAATCTAAGGTGCTGATTGATTCACAATTCCTATATTGAGTAAAGATACAGAAACAATAAGGTAATAAAACTGGTTATTCCATGGATAATAACCAGTTATGATGCTTTCATTGAGTTATATGGCAAGATCCATAGGTTTAAAGTCAGTTGGGTGCTTGAGAGGTTCTTATTAATAAGTAATTTTATTATTATTATTATTATTATTATTATTATGTTTGATGGAAAAAGCTGAGAATTGAGAGTTCAAGGACAGAATTCTGAGAAAAATTTAAAAATTCAAAAAATCTTTATAGCAGTAACCACAGCTGATTTATTTTTTTTTCCTTTAAGACTCTTGGGTCCTAAAAAGACAGATGTTGCTCTGGAAAGGTATTTGTTGAACACGAATATTTTTGAGAAAATACAATAATTAAAATTACAATTTGAAAGAGTCCTATTAGCCATCCTATTATTATTATTATTATTATTATTATTATTATTATTATTGAGGGTCAAGTAGCATGACCTGCCTGCACATGACCAATCAGAAGCTGGCAATCACTACATGTGTGTTGCAGACCATTAAAGCAGATTGCCAAGTGATCAAGCATTGACTATGGATCAGAAGGTCACGGGTTCAAATCCCTTGAGCAAAGCCCTTACCCCTCAACTGTTTAGACATATAATTGAGCAAATAAATGTATGTCGCTCTGGATAAGGGCCAGATGTCAAATGCCATAAATTTCATGTAAATGATGTGTACTGATGCCAAGTTAGACAATATAAAGTGCCAAACCACATTAACAACCTATATGAGATAACAATCAGAAGCATGGCACTAATTCACATACTGTCAAACGGTTTTCTTTAATACTAAAGCGCAGTAAACTTCTTATAAAAACCTTATTTCATTTCAGCGTCAGTGAATTTTAGTTTTTCACTAACGCCAAGGAGCTGCATGGAAATCGAGTGAGCACACTTTCTGTGCACATGATTATTATTATTATTTCATTTTACAAAATTAACATTTACAAACTTGATTAATTACAGCTTTGAAAAACACAACTGGCACATCACTACAGAAAAGAACAGGCTGAAAATCAAAGAGAACCGAGTCTGTTGTGTTTGCACCTTCTTTGTGGCAGTTTGACAACTACAACAAAATCATTATTTGGACATGACACAATATTGCTGGAAAAAAAATAAATTACATCTTTTACTCAAATAGCCCAGCCTTCATCACGAGTCATAAAAGATAAGACTTTTCTTAAAAGTTGAAACCTACTAAGAGTAGAAACAATATATTTTGCTCAGAAATGTACAGTAAATGTCAATAGAGCCAATTTGTGTACAGTACCATTCAAAAGTTTGGACACACCTTCTAATCAATGTTCTACATTCTAGAACAATACTGATGATTTCAAAACTATGAAAGAACACATATGCACAAATAACTTAATTACAGTATGCAATTAACAACAACAAAAACAACAGCCAACTATTACTTTAAGAGTTCAGTTCGGGAATAGTTCTTGCATGACGTATTGTCAGGTTCCATGATGAAACTGCAACATCAACTGTTTAAATGAAATTATTGCATATCTTGGACGTCTTCAGCATTGCTTTTTTGTTTACGATGTAGAAAGATGTCCAAACTTTTGACTTGTACTGTAATAGTCTAGGAGGTTGCCAATCTCTCTCTCTCTCTCTCTCTCTCTAAAATATGAATTTTTGTACAAGAATTTAAACAAGTGCAAAAGATGATTTTTTTTGTTGTTGTTCAAAAATTGCATTTATAAATGAAACCTGCATTTCTAAGGCAATTATATAAATTGCTTTGTTTGTGTCTTAGCACTTTTTTCCCCAGTACATCTGGCATATCGGGCAACGTGTGCGCCTTAACATAGACATATTATATCTGTTGTTTCTGTAGCGGTTATTTACTGTACGGGGTTGGGTTGCCAGCTCGACGCATACTGTACATTAAGCCTATCTGAGTACTTGGGGGTGAAGGACCTTGTTCAAAAGGTCCTACAGCGGCAGCCCAGATCAGACGTCCGGATCAGCAGTCCAACACCGAGCACCCCTGCCCCCATTTACCTGATTAGTGAATCAATATTGGCGTTGCCATTCCCAGAAGTAAACAGGGGGATTTGTCAGCCCTGGACTTTTTTTTTCCCCTGGGAAAATATATTTTAGAAGTCATTTAACATAGCTTTTTTTTTTTCTTAACAAAACTATTCAGAACCTCTAATCTTGCACATGTCAATTATTTATTTTTCTTTTATAATTCTATTAATCATCTTTTTTTTTTTTCAATTGGTTAATACATAAATACCATTTCTGGTAAAATTCTGATGTAGAAATTCTAATTAAAATGCCCCTCTGTTATTAATTCATTTACTTACTTAACAAATTGCCATCTGGAATCAGGTTTATTAAATGATGTAAAATGATCAATTTCTGCTTTACATTTCTGTTCAAGCCTTACATTTTCTCTTTAGCACAACTTTTAAGCTGTAACCCCCCCATAATCCACCTCACTCTCATAAAAGCGGTATACCACAGACGCTTTAAAGCTGATGCACGCTTCACGACATTGTCCAGGTTTAAAATCCTCCAGACTGTGGTAAACCCGACAGACCATGTCTCAAGCAAACGTTTCCCAGACTATTGTTAATCGGCATGTGCGACCTCACTGGGCTCATATAGATCTGATGAAGATTGCAGTCTACTGGCTTTGTCTGGGCTATTCCACATATTTGTTCTCTCACTCACACACACAGAGTTCTGCTTCAGTGACTGCAGTCCATCCGAACCTTCATTCCCTTATACTGTATCATGCAAAATTCATTAGCCATTAAATAACAGTGTTTTCATCATACATTTGTCATATTTTTGTTTGCTTTGTAAAAATCAGCACTGAAGCCATGTGCTTTACTCAGCTATGGGCTTTACTGATGATGTACTGAAGATGCTGAGTCCTTAAAGGAACTAATAAAAGCCTTTAGCACATTTTATCTCACCTTGTACTTTACGTGCATTGCTGAAAGTGCTCTTTGTTTTTTTTTATAAATAGCAAAAACATCACCAGATTTTGTCCTTCATTTCCTGAGTCGTCCCGATTTCTACAGTGATTATATAATAATTATGCTTAATCAGAAACATCACATTTTGATGTGAATGATTAATTGTGAATGTGACAAATTAACTGGCTTTCTGACCATCTGTCAGTCATTTCAATTACTTCTTTTTGTTGGAAAAACACATCAATAACGTCTGTGAACATCTATCTTGATATCGATCACTGTGGCTTTGTATAAAAAACAAAACTGATTAACACAACTTATTTTTAGCATTTCATTACATCATAAGCAAGTAATCAGAATCTTCCACTGTCCTTAAGTCTGTGCATGATGGCTCTTGATGCACTGATTCCAGCCTCTACCCACTCTTTATGAAAGCTCTCTCAATCTCTTGAATAGGCTTTGCTTGACAGTCTTTCCTAATACTGCAATCATCCTTGTTGCTTGTGCACAGTTCCCCACCACACTTTTCCCTTCCAGTCAACTTTCCACGAAAATGCCTAAATCAAACACTCTGTGACAGCCAGACCTTTCAGCAATGACCTTTTGAGGCTTACCATCCAGAAGACAATCATTACCATCCAACCATCAAGGATGTTAATGATTGTCTTCTGGACAACTTTTGAGTCAACATTCTTCCCCAATGCATGTACTGGAATAGACTGAGGGATACACAAAATTTATACTATGAACAGTAATTTACTCAAACTCGAAATTAAAGATCCTGATATTTTAAGATACTAGATTTTAGATTTTCATCAGCTGCAAGTTGTAAGTGAAAATCCCATGTTGCATTTCGAGGTCAGTCAGGGTTAGAGTCAGGAAATTGAAATACAGCTTTAGGCTTGAAATATTTTACTTTAAGTGTAATGGATATAGACTATATGACAGTTCTGCTTAAAAAAAAAACAGCTTTTCCACGATATTCACTAAGACTGAGCAGGGGAGACAATTACCCACAATTCCTCAGGGCGCGAGAGAGAAAAAACATTGGCTCAGTTATGATCACTTGACGCTCGGCCTCAAAACAAGAAGCACATTCGTGATACATGATACTTGGTACTCGTAAACCAAGACTTGGTCGTTTTTCAAGTCAAAATTTATTAAACGTTTGCTTATCTTGCGAAACACTCGCAATTCATGTCATCACAATCTGAGGTTCCACTGTAAATGTAGCACAGACTAAGTTTTTTTCCCCCACACGAGAATTATCTAGTTCAGAATTTCTGTTGGTGGAGTGAAGGTGTCTACAATGTATTTAGCTTGTGCATTTTAGTTACACCCATTTTCATATTATTTACAGTCATTCAATATTAAAGCCATTACCTAAAGAAATATTAAGACCAATAATGAGTATTACTTAATTGGGTAAATCAGATACTGTGTTATGATGTGACCACGCTGGTTTGTCTCATGCTGCATTGCATCATATATGCCTTAGCAATCACGTTCATGCTTTTCTGCCTTTCTAAAATGACATCATGAAGGGCAAAAGGAATTCATGGCCAAGAATCACTGAGGCATTTCCACTTTTTTTCTCCTCGATTTTCATGTCCAAACAATTTATCACCTGAATAAAATTAACATCTCATTCACCTTTTCCACAATTTGGTTCCATAACAGGTACTATAATGGTGCAAAATAATATTTTAAGTGTGGAATAAAATGCACAATAAGAGTGAGTTCCTATTACAGCCATTAAAATAAAATGATATATAAAAAAAAACACAAAACCAAGAGCTGAGAGTAAAAATAAATAAATAAATAAATATAAAGCAATTTTTATATATAATGGCATGTCTAATCTAGACCCGGATGACTTTTAACTCTTCCAATAATCGGCGCTTTATTTACATTCGGCTGCGACTTTATGCTTTCTGTCTGCACGCAGCCACAAACCCGCACCACCATGTCAGCTTCTGCCAGTTCAAAGCCGCAAAACTACACCCAAAGAGCCTGAAGGCCTACAATAAAAACCCAAACACCAACATACAAAATGACCCGTACTTAAGAATGAACCGCAGCACGATCGCAGACTCGGTAAGGCTCCGAGTACCTTCCACATTCCTTTCTGTTTGTAAATCACTTAACCCTGACTGACCTCAACATGGTCTTTACGGCATCATTAACCGTTTAAAAGAAAACGTCTGGCCTTATCAGTACACTCGCTCCTGGACTCCTGAATGAGGTCATGACCCCCCCTCGGCTTCAGTACCAGGTAATTAGACAACGGGTTTATTCAAAGTACGACCTTCAAACTTTGGATAGTGTCACCTTGAAAAAAGAAACAATAATGTCTAAGCATTTTTATGGTGTGAGCAAAAGGGGTTCCTGCTGTTCTGCGTACATAGAGAAAGATGAAAAAGTTCAGGGAGACGGGGACGGGGACGGTGATTGTGTTGAGTGCTCTGTGCACGCTGGTGATTTATGGAGTGTGATATTGATTTTTAATTCAGCAAGGAGAACTGTATTTCAGCATCTGTGTAAGAAAGGACTCACTGACCTCAACCAGGCATATTTTTTTAAGTAAAAAAAAAAAAAAAAAAAAGTGCTGTAAAATAAAATTCTGAAATTGCACAACTAAATTTTTTTTTACATTTTTGGGCTACAACCTACAAACAAATGTAAACATCACTCCACTCCACAGCAGTCCATAAGTCCAGTTTTGTATGGTGCAGTATGTGTGTTTAGAAGACGTCCATGGGTTCTCTAGGCTCCCTGAAACCTTAAGAAAGCGTACACACTGCTTATTTTCGCCCTCTTAACCTTGGCAGTGTATGAAACGGTGTCTCAGTGATCGTAAGGCCTGATCTATGCAACTCTAGTTCTGCATCGTGTCATTAAACAAAGAAAGATTAATGTTTGCTCGCTTATGCTGACCAGGTACACACACAGACACACACACACAGCAATGCCTGCGTCAGCAACAGTGATGCGAATGCAACCTTGAGATGCCAGGCATAAAGCCTCTCTGTCGATGGAGTACTTTTTGACAAACGCATTAGGAAAAATCTCTATATAACCTCAGCAAACCCAAACTGCACATCTTAATAAAAGTTGTCCCCATGGCAACTCCAGCATAATGACCTGTAATTTTGCGACCATAATGTGATACGCAGACACTTGCGTCAGTATTTCTTTCTCATCGCACAATATGAACGGAATTGGTCAAGGGTCTGGAAATTGATGTTTTTTTATTTATTTATTTTTTCTAGACACTCTGCAGAATGGGATTGGATCGATGTGCTGTCACTTCCGGTGTCCAACAGGCAGCACCCAAAAACGGGCTTTGAGAGAGGTAAGGCGAAACATTTTTTTGCCAACAGTTCACACACACACCTCACCGTACATCAGGACGAACGCAAATGCACACAAGTGCACAATTGAGCTGCTGCTGTTAATACTTAGTGACACAGCTAACAAGGCTTCCTGCTGAGATAAGCCCTTCGCTAACAAAGAGACGCTCAATACAGTCATTTACACGAATCCAGAAAGCCATGCACTCAGCAGAACAGCATATGCTAATGATAATAAAACAGTAGAGAACTGCAATGCTGTCTGTCTGGTCTGTATGTGTACTGGATGTGGCTGTCTGGTCTGTATGCTGCTCTGAATGTGCTTGTCTTTTTGAATGAAATTTTTTTTTAAGCATTCCCTTGATTTTTTTTTTTTTTAACAGTGGAGATAATCTGGTAATTAGATTTTAGTAGTGTCAGTGATGCTATATTTCAAATTGACTAAAGGTCTTCTTTTTGAGGATTGAGATACAATTTACCCCCAAAAAAGTGGGGAAAAAAACGGTTTCATCATCCAAAAAAAAAAAAATTATATATACAAACAACAGATTTTTATATTAATTAACTCTACATATTCTCAGTATTAACTGGAGTTACACTATAGCTTAAAGACGGGGGATGGAGGACGGGGGTCAAAAAGACGGCATATTTTTTAATTTTTTGGGGGGGATTTTTCTCCCTAATTTAGCGGTATTCAATTCCTCCCCATCACTAGGGGGCTCCCACATTAAGGCTACTACTACCAACCACTCAGCCGGGAGGGCCGAAGACACGTGTTTCCTCTGAACCACGAGCCTCCAGCCGACCGCATCTTTTCGACAGCTCGCTCACGCAGCGTTGGGGGCGGCGTAACACACTCGGAGGACAGTGCTATCCGCTCCTTCTGCTCGCGTGAGCTCACAGACGCCCCTGACTGGAGCACTATGCACCTCTCACCCCGCCCCTCTGAGAGAGCTCGGCCAATCAGCTCTCTCTAGACCTCCGGCTGCGAGAGGTTACAGCACCACCCGGGATTCGAACTCGCGATCTCCGGATGAAAGGGCGAGCGCTTTTATCACTGCGCCACTCGGAGGCCCCAGACGGCATTTTTTTAAGCGAAAACATGTCCCGGGATTCCACAGTGTAAGATATAAGTACACAATTATTTCAGGATAATTAGACAAACATCACAAACTGCAAGACTTCCAAAGGCGTGCTACCTAGACAGAAGTAAAACCAGGGAGTCCTCCGTAGAACCACTGGTTATGGCCCTGAACTGGTGTGACACACACACATATAACACTTGCACAAACATTTTTAAATCCATCTGTCAGAAGGGATATTATTCTCAGGGATATTTTGTTACATTAATAATAATACCTGAATTGACAATGTCTAAAATCCTTCTTAAATGTCTTTCAGAGTCTCTTTAAACCACCACGACTTCAAATCCCTGCAATAAATGGGCAAGAGGAAACATGTTCCTCTTTTCGTATACTGTACTGTACACCTTGTCATTATTCGTCATAAATTGCGTATGAAAGAGAGGAAAATGTGACGGCGCAAGCGAAATTATTTCTCATGTAAACACAGAAATCGGTCAGGGAGATCGTTTCGTTTTACTCAAATAGCAACTAAAATGTATTCTGGCCAGGGAAGGACAACCCTTAACCTGTGTGTATATTTATATACATCTACACACATACTGTTCATACATGAGACCGAACATTGCAGAGATTCTTCATGTTATTTTGAGAGGGACTCGGAGGGGACAGGAGATCAAGCGTTAAGTTTGGACATAAATACTCAGACATACAGTACAACCGTGTACGTGCACAGGGCAGGGCTCAGGTTGCTCGAGCAACTGGTCTGAGCGAGAATAACCAACTGTCTTATCATTGCCGTTGAGGTTGGGTAAATGTGAATAGATCAATAATAATAATGATAAATGTTTACACACACAAAAAAATTATAATAATAAATAAATAAATATATATATATATATATATATATATAAAAAAAAAAATATATATATATATATATATATATATTTATTTATTTAATATATATATATTTTTTTATATTTATATATATATAAATATATATATATATATATATATATATAAAAAAATATATATTAAATAAATAAATAAATATTTATATATATATATTTATTTATTTATTTATTTAATATATATATATATATATATATATATATATATATATATTTTTTTTTTTTTTGCAAATGAGGTAAAGTGATGCCGTATGTCGGGCCACACTGTTGCATCTAAACTTGCTGACATTTTGTGGTTGTTATCAGTGAGTCGGTTGATTTCTAAAAACTAAACTAAAAACATGCAGCTATGACGTTATATCTGTACAGAAAAGGATTAGGGCCAACATAAAACACAGTAGTATTGTCAGTCGAGTAAAAAATTTTATCTTGTTAATCACAGTCAGTCTGGGACTAATCACAAGTTGAAAATACTCAGATTTACTTGTATTGTAAATGTGCCATGTTGGAATAAAGAAATGCAGATGACAAACTGGTCAGGGGAAATAAATTATGCTGTTTTAGAATTTCTCAAACATTAACGTTTAACAAATATTAAATTAAAATCTCGGCACTGCATGCAATAGCTGGGTAGTATGAAGTGTGGAAACCCACCAAAGATCATAATCCTTCTTGTAAAAATAGTTCCCCTTGAAGGTAGCTTAAGCACACGACTTTTAGTTTTATCCAAACTTCTATCTAGACGCATTTTTTTTTTATCATCTTGCCGTTCAGCACACCTGGTGATGTTTCCTCAGTCGTCTTATTATCCGCGTTAAACTTGCCGTTATCACACACAGCCCGGGAACCGTACTGCCATTATGGGACGCCATTAGGGTCAAACTTGGACATATGATTAATTTGCGTAAAAAAAAAAGAAAAAATAGTAACACATTCAACTTTCAAGATTAATCACATGCAGTAACCCGTTAATATTGACAGTCCTACTTTTTAGCTAATTTTCTTTTCTTAAAATGCTTTACATAGATGGTGCTGCCTACACCAAGTTATTAAATGAAGGAGCATATCACATGAAATGGTGTGAGAATCAAATAGGTAACTTCAATTCAGTTCAATTCTATTAGTCTAGCGCTTTTAACAACTGACAAGCAGCCAACCATCCTTTATATCAAACTGAGAGATGACTGTGTTAAACTTTAGATGCCAAATCATACTGCTGCCTAAACTAGTTTGCCACTAACTCTGTGTGATCATAATGAGGTGTTTCAGCTTTTCATTTCAATAATTCCAAATAAAGACATTTTAAACAATTGGCGCAATGATTAGAGCTGATTTTTCATTCACATTATTATCCTCCATCATCATCTTTTCACTTACTGTCTGATTTACTGCTTTCACAACAACAAGAGCATATTCAGCCCCTCTGTTTCCCTCGGTTACAAATAGCCTACATAACATCTAGAGGGAGATAAAGCACTAAGCCATCTCGGTTGCTTTGCCAATCAGATTAATTATCTTAACTCTTTGAACTGAATTTCTATTAACATATTTTATACAGAGTGGCCCAGTGGGGAAGGACGTTTCACAGAGACTCGGCATACACAGGCAATATATATGCAAATTATTTTGCAGCCCAAAAAACTTTACAGAAAAAAAGAAATTATTATGAAGCACAGAAGATACACAGATATACAGTACATATAAATGTCAGTATTCAATTTAAATGAGTAAATTTAAATGTGAGCAAGTAAGCCCTATGGCCTCGCATCTCCAGGGTCGAGGGTTCGAGTCCCACTTTCAGGTCCGTCTGTGGAGTTTGCATGTTCTCGCCGTGCTTGGGGAGTTTCCTCCAGGCACTCCAGTCTCCTCCCAAGCAGTGTGGGCTAATGGGCGTTTCCAAATTCCCCACAGTGCGTGAGTGAGTGAGTGTGTGAGTATGTGTGTGCTTGTGTGCCCTATGATAGATTGGCACGCCATCCAGGGTGTACCCCGCTTAGTGTTCAGAGTCCCCTGGGGAGGATTAGTTTTTCCTGCGACGATGCTTCTGACCGAAGAATCAGCCGCGCAATTCTGCACTGATTTAATGCCTTTGTTCACCTTGTCATTACATTAAAATGGGACAGACGTGCACAGAAGCATGACAAATAAATCATTTTGTATTTCAAAATCAAACCTCTCCGCTTCAGCCGAAGTATACAGACTCCGCTTGCCTTCCACGCTTTTGCTTGATTTGGCAGACAAAGAAAATCCCCCATGATAGCCAAAGCAAAGGAAATCAAAAGAAAGTATTTTCCAGCACAGCCCATTAAGCATTCCCCAATTCTAAAACTTAAGACCACGATTGAAGGTGGAAAGCTCAAAAGAATGCCACTGCATGGCCAGTTCCTACGTATACCAGAACCTACGTATACCATTAGTTGACAAAAGTGCAAATGTGGCATGGCTTTGCAGCTCCGGGTTCAAAGGAGCGCCTGTAAGCTTGATCACGATGGCACGGCACCAGGAACATCTCAAAGCAGCAGGCGGACAGCACGTGTAGGATGTGCAGCAAACCAGAGGAAACCATCAGTCACATTGTCTCTGGCTGCATGCTGTTGGCACCGAGAACAATCGCAGCCAAGTACAAGAGCGGCTGGAGGACCTGGCAGAGGAATCACCCTGACTCCTTGGCCAACGGTACTTGAGGGAGACACATCTCACCATAACTGTGAGAAGCTCTTGTGTCAAAGAAAGTGCGCAGGAAGTATTCACTGCCAAGGAGCAGAAACCAACACTCATGTCAGTGGCGCTGCCTATGGCTTGAGACGGGATGGAGAGGCCGTACACATTGGGTACTTCGGCCAGCATGTGTTGCACCACCAATATGTGGTGTCGACTATAAAAATATGTCCGAAAACAAGCCTGTTTGTCATTTTTTTTGTTTAACGGAGCTTAAAGAATAAACAGTACAATACAAGGCGAAGGTTTAACTTGTCATATGATTTTTATTTCATGTCTCTATTTGCTTCAGATGCTGAGAAATACATTTTTTACTCAACAATTCACAATTCAAGTTCTTCAGAAAACCTTCAGCTGGATGCACATTATGAAAAACAGACACACACACACACACACACACACACACACACACACACACACACACACACACGCACGCACGCACGCACGCATGCATGCAAACAGTTTATTTTCGATAAAATTAAGAGGGACTTTTGCTCTCTTTTTTTCTCCCTGATTTGCTCCATGGCAATAACCAGCAAAAATAAAAATAAAAACAACACAATAAACCCATTATGTTGAAAGACGACATTAAACGGAACATAAATCAAAAGCTTTTATCCTGTTACCAATGCAGCGCTGTGAAAATGCTCTGCGGAATGCACATTATGAAAAATAAAATCATAGACGCGCACACACACACGCACACACGCACACACGCACACACCACATCTGTGACACAAACTGATGCTTAATAATCTTCCTACTGTATAAGCATTCTGCCGAATTCCTATCTCCTAGACTTAACTAAACAAACTGGGAGAAACAAATATGAAATTGTGTAGTAGTAGACAAAGATCCAAGTCACTCGACTAAAAGGTAATTGTTCCATCATTACAATACTGTCCGCCTAATTTGGACAGCTTTGTTCACTTGCAAAGACAGATTATACAGCCACTGGAACAAAATAGCGCAGATAAGCAAACTCTTTATTAGAGATAGACATGATTAATTGGACATTAAAAATGTACCAAAGTACCAGTGTCAGACAACTCTAAAAAAATATATTCAGATATTTGACATGAATACGAACCACTGGTGCGGCACAGTGTCTTAGTGGTTAGCACCGTCACCCTGCACCTCCAGGGTCCGGGTTCCATTCCCACATGTTCTCCGCCTGCTTGGTGGGTTTCCTACGGCTACTCAGATTTTCTCCCACAGCACGATGACATGCAGATTACCCATAGTGTGTGAATGAGCACGTGAGTATGTGCCCTGCAATGGACTGGCGCTCCGTCCATGGTGTACCTTGCCTCGTGCCCCATGTCTCCAGAGGCAGGCTCCAGGCCCCACACATCACTGTATACAAGATAAATTGGATGATGAGTGAGTGAGTGAGTGAGTGAGTGAGTGAGTGAGTGGTGCATTATTGGGGAAGAGAGAAGACACTTGAATTTTTTACACCTGGGTCCATAAATATTTGAACACGGAAACGATTTATTTATTTGGATTTTTGCCTCTGTATACCACCACAACTGACTTATTAAATATGGCAGTCAAAATGTTACCGTTAACGTAGTCGTTCCATTTTCACAGGCTCAAAAATAATCAGACAACCGTCTGATTAGTAATTTAATAGCCAGTTGAGGCCCATTTCCTCTTTATTTGATGACAAATGAAGAGGGCAAAACATTTTAAGGAACTGTTCCTGGGAACTCCAAATATTCAGTCCAAAAGGTGCGAATAAAGGAGGCCATAATTAGTAGAGAATCGATTCACTTATGAATCGTGACTCTTTTGTGTGCCAATTAATGTATCTCCACATTCACCCCAAAATGAAATGTAATTTTTTTATTTTAATTTGATTTAAATTATTTATTACTGTACGGTCATGATAGCGATGCACCAGTCGCTCAGCCACTGACTGGGACTGATCAGTTCTCAGTGTGATCAGCCATAACCAATCACGCTGCATATAACCCGATTCTGAGTTCACGAGTTTCGAAGTGGTGCAACAGAAATGTGTCCTCATGGCGTTACATTATCAAAGGTTGCGCACCTCTGATCAGCCTTTATCTCCAAACAAAGGTGGCGAAATGTCACAGTTTTCTTTTACAATCCTACAGGTGGTACACTCTAAATGATTCAAACACTGGCATTCCATGTGGTAGGAGTGAATTAATCCTCCTTAAAAATGTAACTTTTTTGTTTAGAACCTAATTTTAAGATGAACTCTTGCATTTGAAGTTATTTTGTATTGTTTAAATGCTGCACTTATATTCATGAATATTCAATGAATATTCATTAAAATGATTAGCGATACCATTATTGTCTTGGCCTTGCACATTTATCAATATATATACAGTATATAAAACACATTAATACAACCATCATGGCGGACACAGAGCCGACTCGCAAAAAAGACTGAAAAAAGCTTCTGCCAAGAAAATCTTCACTTGTTTGGGTTTCCTACATCTTGTTTGTTTTGACACCTCGTCACGTGACCGCTGCATTTGCATACTCGTTAATATTCATTTGCGTCTGTCAAAGATGGGCGTGTACACAGAAATCAGCCTTTACTCAACACATCGTCTTTGCTATAGTGACTTTTTCTTTTCATTTTAACTGTATATTCTTACACATGCAATGCGTTCTCATTAATTAATACTGTCTGATTGAACAGACCTGCTACAGTACATGACCTTTAATGTTCTACAATCATTCTCTCTCACACACACTTAATTAAAAAAATAATAATAATAAAAAAAAATCTGCTAATTACCAAAATAAGATTTTGAACTTGAGCAAAGAAGCACATTTAAATTGACAACTCTGTAGTTTATTATTATTAATAACTTGTATGTGACAACTTACATAACATAAAATACAATAAAATTACATTAAATAGTTCAAGTTTCCTACACAAGCACTAATCATTAAGAGGTAGCAAAACATTTGAAATGCTTGTAAATTGGAATGAAATGAAAACAAAAATCAATGTGTAGGTGCTAAAACTTTGAACACTATGGCTATTGTGGCTGTTGTGGGATCACATGGGTGACCCACGGGTGCCTGTGATCCTGTCGCCAGTTTATGGTATTTATATAGAAATTAATGTCAATTCTGTTATACTACATTATTCAAGAGAAAAATTGCATAAATATTTCCGGAGGTAATTTTCACATTGATGTGAAAAGCGTGACTCAGCAAAAAATACCTTACTTCATAATTATGCCTTATGTCCTAAAATACAGGAGCTCAGGATCAAAATCTTTTGTTTTATTTCAAAATCATTTAAAATACAGATTAACCCAGAACCAGTTTTAATAATCGTAAGGGCATCTGAGGATCTGAGGAAACTTCAGGTGGCACAGGAGCTTCTCATTAAATGATAAATAAAATAAACATCTGACATTGGCTATGTAAATGAGTAGACACTCCAGGGGGAGCATTTGTATGGTAGGGGAATATGGGGACATGAATGTGATTATTATTATTATTATTATTGTTATTATTATTGTTATTAATAATAACAATAATCATAATAGTAATAAATGCTAATTTATACTAATAATTATAATAATTATTATTGTTATTAAATTTATTACATTAATTATTTGTTTGCTTGTTCATTTGTACAGTATGTTCTTCCTGTGATGTGCTAATTATTTAAATGTCTGAGACATTTCTTTGTGGAATTATATTTAAAAGAAGCGTGTGGATTTTATACACTGTTATTGTAGCACGGGGGGGGGGGGGGGTTAAAGGGCAAGGCGGGGGGGGGAGAGCTTCAAAAAATATATATTCAAAACTATAAATATGAATAAAATTTGTATTGAATTTTGCCATCCAAGATCACAAGATCAATTTTTTAACTTTGTCCATGTAAAGAAACAAAAAAACTAAAACTTTTTATGCATCAACTTCCCTATACCTTCTCCACATCAATTGTGTGTAAGTCTAACCGTACATGACAGTCAGTGTTTGTAGCTTTAGGTTAAGATTCTTTTAGTTTTTCCTAAAAACTTGAACTGCCAAGTACAAAAACTCAGGGAAAAATGAACAGATAACCAACCTAAAAAAAAAAGCATTTTACTCACCATCTATTCCGCTTTATCCTGTATACAGGGTCTGGAAACTATCCTGGGGGTACACCGTGGGCGGGGTGCCAATCCATCCATGGCACACACGTACACACACTCATTCACACACTGCAAACACCATTTATCCTAATCTGCATGCCTTTGGACTGTGGGAGGAAACCAACGTACCCGGAGGAAATCCACCAAACACAGGGAGAACATGCGAACTCTACGCACACAGACCCGAAAAGGGAATCGAAGACAGACCCTGGAGGTGCAAGGCGACAGACTGATCATTTTTATGTTATTCATAATCGGATATCAACCTAGAGACAGCCTTATTTATCAAAATGTATGCAAAATTTATATGACTACAGCAAACAACAAAAAAAACAACACACACCAAAGAAGTCTCTGAATCATTCAGAGTCAGCGTACAACTCGGTGATCTGTCCTGGAAAGAATCTGTGAAACTGCACTGGTGTGTATGCGGACAAGATGGACTAGCAGGACTGATTAGTATGTTTGTTCTGCTCTATTAGTAACAGACTAAACTTGCATGTGGATCTGCAAGACAAATTTCCCCAAGACATAAAAAAAAGCCCAAGACACTGACATGTGCATGCAACAAGGCATACATGCTGTCCTTTGTACAGGTGAACACATTTCGTTGTAAAAGCCTCGACCTTGCTGCACCGACAGCGGCAGAATGGCTTGTGTTTTTCCTGGTGTAACTGATCGCTTGCCATGCAATTTATCATCAATAACACACAACATCATTGTGCTTCAAGGCCAGGTATCCAGCCTATACTGTAGGTCTCTAACCTAGGCTTGACTTTAAGGGAGGATTCCCGTACTCGGTGGAAGGTGAAAGTGGAGGGTGTTAGGAACTGTTGGTCGTGGTTATAAGTGTTCCCCAAACAAGGAAATATTAATACTTTTGTATTCGTTTATTGCATTAATAGTGCTTGTTAAGAGCCTATCTAAGGAGGCTTTGAGCACGGGGAAGAGAACACTATGGACAGTGTTAATATTTATACTCTTAGGGTAAGGTTTAGGACCAACCTTTCGAACCCTGGGTGCGTGTCGTCCCAAAAATGCATTTCATATTTGCATAAGACTCTTTGTGTAGAAAGATTTAGTTTCTATAGGAGCAACTAGATTTATCGAGGTTCTGGCAGAGAGCATCGTTTTCCCCTCATGGCATCATGGCACCTTTAAGTGCCCCTCCATTAGCATCCAAGATTCACTTTAGATCATTTTATGGAGTTTCCAGTCTGTTTAAAAATACCATTGACTTAGGGAATGTTAACATGTTAACTGGATTTCTGATACGTTGACTCGAACTGAAGCTAAAATAAATCTGTCTCTAAATTTTCTAATGTATGTCTATCGAGAACAAATGTCCTAATTGACTCACTGAAGGAAATTTGTTGACTATGATCCAGTATGAAGTTGACCAAGACCTGAATAACATACTTGGCTTGATTGACTGGGTTATTTCTTCATCTAAATGAAAAAAAAAAAAAACAATATTAAATTACATAATTAATTAAACACAATAAAAGGGCCATCCAGCCCCAACTGTTCTCTTTTATCGGACACCCTTCATTAAGTTTCCTAATTATAATTACAGATTTTGTTATGCTACTTCATGCATACTGATATGCCTTTTTTCCCCCTCAGTGATGCAGAACAAGGTCACGACTGATGGCCGCAGAACTGACGGTCAGGGCGGTGAGAGAGAATTATACTTGGATATCACTTACCTCAATTAATATTCATTACTGCTTTTTATGGTTTGATCTGATATTTGCATGCCGTCACAGAACAATTGTACATTTTTTTCTGCTCTTGATATGAATGTGAGATGGCCAACATATCAAGGGCACACAACACGTCAGCTTTACGGCACCGTGCCAAGCACAGAGATGACAGGGAAGGTTAGGAGGTGAAGTGGGTCAGCATCCTCTGTGTAAGTGCACTTAAACTTTTCAGAACAGAAAACAGTTTGTACATAAACTTGAAAAAGTGTAAGAGGGGTTGGTAACACTACATTAAGATAACATTTAGAGTAGATTGTTATCACAGAACCAGAGGCATACACTAGCCTAAATCCTAATATCAGCACACATAAACGAACACACACACACACACACACAACAACAACATAACATACAAAGCCCAGTTGTGGCCGTTGTACGTGGCCTCATGCACACATACACATAGATAAATTTCAGAAGATGGTTAGTTTTAAGCCTGGTCAAGTTCCTGGTCTAAAGGGCTAATTCGCATGCTGGTGTTGCCATGACAACTGCTCGCCTCTATTTCAGCTGACCTCACTTTTTCAACAGACTGATAGACCTCAGTGTAAACACCAACATCATCATCATCATCATCATCATCCCTCCCATAAATACTCCCTCGCACACAAGTAAGGCACCTTCATTCGAATTGATTCTGGAACATTCTACCAAGCCATTCAGTAGCGTACAATGAGTCATAAATAATTGCAATACGCTCAATTTTTCGACTTTTATAAACCATTTATATAAGGGTCACCATGGAAACCTCCTCAGAATCCTACTCTTTTGCAGTTACCCCTTAGTCTGAAAACTACAGAAAGGAAAATAAATGGTTTTGGAGAGAGGGAAAAAAAATGTACAGTGTGCTGGATGTAAATTTTCACTATCTCTAGTAAATGATTGTCTTGTAAGCGTGATTGTATTAGAAAATAATAATAATAATAATAATAATAATAATAATAATAATAATAAAATACAGCCAATGACCCTTACTTCAAAATAATGATTTGAAATCTGAGAAAATAAACACTTAAATCTTTCCTTTAACTATTGATGGTATTGATGTAATGCAAATCAAGCTTTTTGTTTTGTTTAGAGTTCTATACTCCTAGACATAGTCAAAACAAAGTCTATGGTCCTTCCTGATTTAGATTTCTTGCTACATTGTAAAACAATGTTAAAGGCATCTGGAGTATGCAGTAATCTCCTTTGGACAGTTGATATTGAGATGTTTCTGCTACTTTTGCTCTGTAATGTCTTCATAACGGCTCTAATCTGAGGTGCCGGTTGTTAATTGGGGATTTCTGAGGCTGGTGACTCTAAATGAACTTCTCCTCTATAGCAGAGGTAAGTTTGGTCTTGCCTTTCTGGGAAGGTCTTCATGAGAGCCAGTCTCATCATGGAGCTTGAGGGATTTTGTAAACGCACTTGACACAATACTGTTCTTACAAGAACTAATCCAGAACAGCTGACCTTTGTATCTTAAAATAACAACTGACTATCGTTGCTGTTACGTAATTCCATAATCCCATATGTGTTATTTCGTGGTGTTGAAACCTCCAGTACTGTTCCAGAATGTAGAGAATAAATAACTTAAAGAAAAGAAAAAAAAATAACATTGAATTAGAAACTTTTGACTGGTGCTGTACATCACAGGTTAAACTGTTGAATATCAATCTACTGTACATATGCTTGTTTTAGAATTGGATTAGACAATACAGTACATAACTCTGAAATATCATGCCTAAGATTTGTTTTTCGACTCATACTCTCTCTGCCCTTAGCTCTACTGTTTGACCTTCTCTTTTCCCTATTTTTTGACCTTCTTGGATTCATCCTCCATTGATTTATCCAGTTTACCAAACGCACAATGCATAAACACATTCAGATATAGATAAAGAGCTTTAATTCATTTTCAGTTAAGCAAATAAAAAAAATGTGATCTTAGTGACTTGACGTGGTTGTTGGTGCATGATTGGCTGATTTCAGAAACTGATGATTTTATAGAATAAAGTATAATAAAACAAACAAACAAACATCCCTAAGCTGCAATTTAAAGAAAGGTTTAATGAGAATGTTTAAGCTGACAGGAAGCATATAGTATATACAGTACAGTATAACATAATATAATATAATATTATAGTTTATAATATAAAAGTACAGTATATAATATCATATTAATAATTATAAATAAATAACTAGACAGATAGAAATTCTACAATCTACAAAAAAAAATGCAAACGAGATAAACAAACATTAAAAGCTCATCTTGTTTAAACACACTGTGAATCATATGCTGAGTCATAATACTTCAGCATTATCCTGAGAAAGTATTGCGTAAAGAAAAAAACAAAACAAAAAAAAAAACTAGGTTAACAAAAAAGTTCAGTTAATCATGACGCAATTTTAAAAAGTAGCAAAGGAATGAGTGGCTGGTAGAAAAAAGATGTGGTGGATTGAACGAGATCTGGGGAAATCTGCTAACAGCTTGGGGATTTCATGAAGGAAAGGCGTGAAAAGGACATGTTTCCGCTCCCACGTTCTGTCTCATTCAATCTCCTTCTCCCTTCTTCCTCTAGCCAGTGTTGTGTGGTTTGGATATTCCTACTGCTAAAAATGTTGCTGGATAATGTGGAAAAAAATCTTCCCATTATTTAATCTTTCTCGCAATTTTTACCTTTTAATGTAAGTGTTAGGTCCCAATTTTGCCAATCAAACAGCTCTGACCCATTGAGGCATATGGACTTCACTAGACCTCTGGAGGTGTGTTGTTGTAGTTGGCACGGAATCGTCAGTAGCAGATCCTTTCAGCACAGCTGATCGACTGGAATGAGATCTGGAAAATTTTGATGGCCAATTGACACCACTAAAGCAGTTTTGCAGTGTCGCAGTGCGCAATATTCTGCTGAAAGAGGCCACTGCCATCAGGGAATAACATGTCCATTAAGCCGTGTACTTAGACTGCAACAATGTTTAGGAAAGTGGTACATGTCAAGAAAGATCCACTTGGACCCGAAACTCTGCCAGCTTGGCTTCTTCCCAGAGTGCATCCTGGTGCCATCTCTACACGGCCCCATACACAACAAACTGTTATGCACTGTGTGCTCGGACACTTTCTGTTGGAACCAGCATTAACTTTTTCAGCAATTTAAGCTACAGTAGCTTTTCTATTGGATCAGTCTTCACGGGCCAGTTTTCACTCCCTACGTGCATCAGTGAGTCTTGACTGCTCATGGCGCTGGTTCACCAGCCTTCCTTTAATTGGATCACTTTGGGTAGGTCCGAACCAGTGCAGACTGGGAACATCCCACAAGAGCTCCAGTATTGGAGTTTCTCTGACCCAGTCGTCAAGCCAGTACAATTTGGCCCTTGTCAAAGTTGCTCAAATTCTCATGTTTGCCCATTTTTTCTGCTTCCAACACATCCCACTTCCTGGTACCATTGTAATGAGATAATAAATGTTAACTTCACTTGTCATAATGTTACAATGTTATGGCTGATCAGTGTATAAAGTGCATCCCAAAAACATGAATATCATGAAAAAAGGTTGTCATTTTCTTTTAGGTTTTCTGTCATTTAAAAAGTGAAACACTTCTAAATTAATTACATGTACAATAAATTGAATTTCAATACATTTGATTACAGCTTACTGCTAACAAAAGTAAAAATTTTGGTATTTAAAAAAAAATCTGATCTTTCCCTAATCCTGCCATGATGATGTTCTAATATATGGAATAAAACCCACTCGTCTTCAATTCAATCTACTCTATCGAAAGTAACTAATGCAAGAAGCAAAAGCTAATAAAAATAACTCATTGAAATCACAGAATCTCCCTTTCTATGCACTTAAAAATCCAAATCTACAAAGATGGCATTATTGTCTAACCTGTATTTGCAGTTCAAAGTGTATGCATGAAATACTCATTTTACATCAACATGGAGAAAAAGAAACAGGCATATCAGTTGTCCAGCTCTCAAACAGTGTCAGGTCAGATTTTTAGGTTAATGGTGGTGTAATTATTAACCTGCTCGGTGCATCTTCTCCATCCTACAAATCACCGCAGCCCTGTGTACACAGTAACAGTACAGTTTATAATCAATATATATATTCATATTAATATTAATACTATCTAATGCTATTGATGCTGAATAAGTTTATGTGCACAAAGAGTGTTAAATGGTGGTAAGATGTGTTTAAGGTTACACACTGATTAGAGGCCAGGCTTCTCCCAGTGTGCTGTTTAACCGCGATAATCCACACGGCGCCTTCGTCATCCCACAAACCACAACAATCAGAAATAATGAGCATACACAACCTGAGGATCATCTTATGTCTCTACAATGACTGCAAACAGGCCATTTCTACGCCTTCACTGTTTCTGATGAGGGCGGTGGACTGTGATGAAATGTCTCAAAATAAAAGTGTACTGGAAGCATATTCCAACTTCTACTAGATGTTTTGTCAATGTGGGTTACAAAATCTGTTAAATATTATTTATTTAGTCATAATGACTTATACGACTGTTAAGTCACTAAACCAGACCTTTGGCACATGAACAACTAACCTCGTCATCCAGTACATTCAGGTTGTCGGTTGTATTAATTTTTATTGCCACACCACTTTATCAAGTCTAGACGTGATCAAGTGAAGCAACCCCAGATCATAACACTGCCTCCAGAGGCTTGTACAGTGACCACTATGCACGATGGGTGAGTGCTTCATGTGCTTATCTTGACACGCCCAACACTATGGTATAGGGTCAATCTGAACTCATCAGTCCATTTTCCACTGCTCCAAAGTCCATCTTTTTGCTCCCTAGCAAACTGAATCCTTTTTTTTTTTTTTAGTCTCACTAACAAGTGGTTTTAAGTCTGAATCATGTGAGTTCTCATCGCATTGTATTTGTGTGTGTGTGTGTGTGTGTGTGTATGTGTGTGTGTGTGTTTATGTGTGTATGTGTGTGTGTGTGTGTGTGTGTATGTGTGTATGTGTGTGTGTGTGTGGGGGGGGGGGGGGGAAAACGCTCTTACTTTAACAGCTCTGATTTCTACTAAGAATTTTTTATGACTCAACTTCTCCAATGGGTTTAAGTGATCTCCAATCAGTCATTCGCGATATTTTCCGACCACATTTCTTCTACCCAGTTGATGGTTCAGCACTACCCTTTCAGGTGTTCATAATGTTTTAGACAGTTCTTAACCCAATTCCAGTCATTTCAGCAATCCCCTTAAGAAGTGAGAAGCTACTCACCTGCTTAGACTTAAAAGTATTGTTGCCAGCTTAAACATATTAATTACTAGAGACAATGAAAACAATGTACTCAGTAACGTTTTGTGATTCTTTCGTGCGGCAGTTTATGCACTGGCATACCCTAAACTGTTGACACAGCAAATTATTTGTTAAGTTTCTTTATAATTGTAACAAAAAAAAAAAAAAAAAAGTTGTGACACTTACAAAATTGCAATACAAATTCTATCAGCACATTGGCATCATAATCATTTCATATGAGGTGGTCCCTGGTGATTCCCCTCCCTAATCATTACTGCAGAAATTATCAAACCAAAGATGCTTAACAAGTTTTTTTATTATTATTATTTAACACCAAAGGCAAGTTTTTGTACAGAGTATATATAAACTGTGCATAAATGTGCATGTGTACACACACTATAGATCAAGTATTTGTACACCTGGACATCTGGAGAAATTCCAACATAACTTGCAAATCCCCATCATTCCATAACTACAATGATGAGTTGTAGTGCTTTTTAAGTTTAAACTGTTAAAATATAATTTTCTCTCCTGCGTGAATCTGTTCGGCGCACAAACCAGGTGCCAGAAGAGTGGTAGTTGTCAAAAGGGCAAAAAGGCAATCTGGAACACTGTTTTTGCAATGATGTACAGTACAGACCAAAAGTTTGGACACACCTTCTCATTCAAAGAGGTTGAAATTGTATTATGGCAAGAAGAAAAATGAGTGGCCATCATTACTTTAAGAAATGAAGGTCAGTCAGTCCGAAAAATTGGGAAAACTTTGAAAGTGTCCCCAAGTGCAGTCACAAAAACCATCAAGCGCTACAAAGAAACTGGCTCACATGCGGACCGGCCCAGGAAAGGAAGACCAAGAGTCGCCTCTGCTGCGGAGGATAAGTTCATCCGAGTCACCAGCCTCAGAAATCGGCGGTTAACAGCAGCTCAGATCAGAGAGCAGGTCAATGCCACACAGAGTTCTAGCAGCAGACACGTCTCTAGAACAACTGTTAAGAGCAGACTGTGTGAATCAGGCCTTCATGGTAGAATATCTGCTAGGAAACCACTGCTAAGGACAGGCAACAAGCAGAAGAGACGCACAGATTTTTCCACAATAGTTTGTAAAAAAAATAGTGCTAGCTTTATAAATCACAGTGCATTTGTGATAGCAAAATGAGTAATGGTCCAAAACTGGCTCACACTTGCCATTTCATGACACCATGGAAAGATAATGACGAACTCCCCTCAATCTGGCTGCCAAACTAAAGCTACAAGTCAACTTTGATGAGAACATGTCTAAGGCATGATCTGAAGCAGAATTAATTAACAGCAGGACCACCTTTGAGCAACACCACATAACCATCAGAGCAATTTTGTCCAAGATGCCAAACACTGTAAATAATTACACATTTAAAAAATAAACTTAATAGATGAATGTGCTTGAGAATATATTTTATTCAGTTAACAAGTGCTTACAAGCCCAGGTAACCACTCTTATCTTACCAACTGAACTTTACCTGAGAATGCTACGGGTTAAGACAGAAGTATGTAAACTCATTTAAGTGGACACTTAACCATTGCACTCACACGTGTTTGTTAAAATTCCGACTTCAGATTTATTTATTTAAGTACAATTTATAATAGCCTCGACTCTTCTGGAAAGGCTTTTTGGTAGATTTTGGAATTCCTATTATTCTTATTTCTAATGGATTTTTATTGCTGTGGGATTTGTGTTCATTCAGCCAAGAGAGCATTAATAAGATCAGATGTACAGTACTTATGTCAGGTGAGGAGGTCTGGGTGCAGTCCGTGTTCTAGTTCATTACACAGGTGTTTGAGCGGAGTTTAGGCAGGACTCTTGCAAGTTCTTTCAATCCTACTTTAAAACAATGTTTGCGCATGACACTGCTTTGTGCACAAGGGCATTGTCACAGGCGTGAGCCTCTTAGTTCTACTGAAGGGAAATCATAATGTTAAAGCAGACGGATATAACTGAATACTTTTGACTGTGTGCCAACAGTTTGGGTAAGAACTGCATATATATGAAATGTTTAGGTGTTCACACACATACAGACTCTTGGCACTGACAGTGACTTATAAATAAGCTAAAAATGAGCTCTCCCAGCGTCAGCAATTATTTTGAAACATTTTAATAAATGAGAGCTCAAGAACTAAAGCACTTGCTTTAAGTATGTTTTTTCTTTCCAGAATAAAGTATCTAATGGTAAGGTGGGGCTGACAAATGAATGTTTTTCTTTACTCCTTGGCATTTATACAAAAGGTTTATTTTAAAAAAAAAATTTTTTTTAAGGCTTTACAAAAAGGATAATTTTACCAAGTGGCCCACAGAGCACAGTATCTAAACAATGATCTTCCACTTTCTTTGCACAAATACACTAACTCACTCATTGTCTATGCTACTTAACCCTGTGTACAGGGTCACGAGGGGCCTGGAACCTATCCCAGGAGACTAAGGGCTTAGGGCTTAACTTGCATGTCTATGGACTGTGGGAGGAAACCGGAGCACCGGAGAGAAAACCCAATAAGCACACCTTCATGGAAAACATGCAACCTTCATGGAATCATACCTGGAAGTACAAGGCAACAGTGCTAACCACTAAGCCACTGTGCCACCTGCATGAGAAAAAAAAAATCCCCAAATTATAACCATAAAAAAATAAATAAACTCATATTGCACCTTGCACTCCTCACTCCCTCACTCATTATCTATACCACATTATGCTGTATACAGGGTGACGGGGCCTGGTGCCTATTCCAGGAGACTTAGGGCATGAGGCGGGGTACACTCTGGATGGGGTGCCAATCCATCGCCTAGCACATACACTCACACACTCCTTCACACACTTGGGGAAAGCCAGTTAGCCTAATCTGCATGTCTTTGGACTGTAGGAGGAAACCCAAAAAGTATGAGGCGACAGTGCTAACCACTAAGTCAACATGCCGCCTGCAAATACAGAATTACCAGAACAAGCAAGCAAGCATAAATAAATATCCTATTGCACCTTTGGGGCATGAACACCTGTCAGTTATTATTCACTGTGTTATTATCAGTGGCAATGATCTAATGCCTTCTTTATTCATATTCACACACACACACACACACACTTTTAGCAGGTCACACACTCCAAACCAATGTTTATGTACAGCATATATTTATAAAAGAAATGAGAAAAAACGTGTGCATGGACATGCATGCATGGTCAACACTTCCCAATCCTTCAGAAAGAGAAACGAAATCCTACCTTGTTAGAATACGGAGGCCTTGCGAGATTAATCCCGTCCCGAACGAGTTTATCCCTGATCATGATCTTCAGCTTGAGCTTCGGGTAGATCACGCGCTCCCGGTCGCGCAGGCTCAGGCTCCGGTGTGACCCCGTGCATGTCATCCCGATTTGATCCGTCCACGACCTGGATGCCCTGAGGCTCGGGATCAGCGGCTCGAGGGTGAAATAAAGCCCCGAGGCCGCCTGCCTGTCCTCGTCTTTGAGTCTCGTCACGGCGTCGTGAATCCGCTGTCGGTGGTGAGGCATGAACACGCCGATGGCGTCCAGGTCGGGGTCGCCGATCTGCTTGCAAACTTCCAGGTCGTCGTAGCCGTTATCCACGAACGCCTCGACGTACTGGCAGAGCTGGAGCGTCCTGAGCCACTCGTACACGATGCTGGGGCCGGTGCTCGTCATTTCGTCGTTAACGGAAAAAAATTTTTTTGCAAAAGCGCGCGTCTGTCAAGTCTGGGGGATCAGGAGGATACCTTGGGGAGTGTTGCACGTGCGCGTGTAGGGCTCGGGCTCACATTTTGCACTTTCTCGAACATTTCAGCTGTCGACTGGGTTACGTTGTGAAGAAGTGAACTCCAAAACAGACACCGGTCAAAAGAAACAAGATATCCATGAGCGAGCGAGATAAAGTGTCGACCCAAACGCGCACGTTGTGCTCGCCTAACAACCGTCACAATGCATCCTCCAGAGCACCTGGGAACGCCTCCTTTCTCCAAACGCGCGTTCCCCGTTAATCTGCTTCACGGTTGTTGTCGTTGCACAGACACAAACAGTCCAAATAAGCAAAAATAATCATAATAATAATAATAATAACACAGCATTCCCGTTTCTCTTAACCTCCTGCTGCGCTTTCTAGGAGTTTTAGTTTGGTTTGTGCGCGCGTGTGTGTTTTAAGCTTGTAATCCGCTTCCTTTCCTAAAAGAAGGAGCGCGTGCAGACTCGCCGCGGCTGATTGATGAGCAGCGCGAGCTCCGGCGTGTTTCAGTGACAGCTGCGCAGTCACACACACAGCGTCGCAAGCGCGCAGCTAATCTCGGTGTGTGTGACGTCTCGTGCCGTCAGATTTAAAAAAATAATAATAATAATAATAAATAAACTTTGCCTTCTCACCCTCACGGTTTCTCACGGCGTTATTTCCTATTCGGGTCTGTCTGCTGATTCCTGAGTGCATTCCTGGAGCGCACGTTTACTCTATGTCGGGTCCTGTCGCGGTTTTCGTGCGCCCCCTGTCGGTGTTGATCCGCGTCGCTCGCTCATGACTGGGCACGGAGCTGGCACTGCAGTGCTAAGTGGTACCGAGTGGGCAGGATTCAAGCTGTCTTGATTGCATATAAACATTTTATATATACGTTTCTGTGTATATAAACTCTCTACAGTTTTTCTACTTTCATGTGGCCAACATATTCTGTCTCATGTGTGTATCTGTCTCCTTGCACCTCCAGGTTCTAGGATAGATTTCCGCCTCGGATCTCTGTGCATGTTCTCCCCGTGCTTGGTGGGATTCCTCCGGGTGCTCCGGTTTCCTCGCACATTCCAAAGACATGCAGATTCGGCTAAATGGCGTTTCTAAAATTCATTCAAACCATAGGGTGTGAATGAGTGTGTGCATGTGTCTTGTGATGGATTGGCACTAAATCTCAGATAGGCTCCAGGCCCCCGTGATCCTGTATACAAAATAATTCAGTGGAGATTATAGTGAGTGAATGAGTATCCATCCATTCATCTAACCTCTGTAGTTCGTGGAGGCCAGTGGTCACCATTGTATTTATTCCCCTTTTTTATGACCGTGGTAGGACCTCCGGTCAACTTCACACACATATTCACAGGCTACGTACAATTTGGGAACGGCAGTTAGCCTAATCTGAATGTCTTTGGACTATAGGAGGAAACCAGAGTACCAGAAGAAATCCTATGCACACAGACCCCAAGGCGGAAATCAAACCTGGACCATGGAGGTGCAAGGCCTGTGGGTAACCTGTGGGTAACCACTAAGCCACCATGTTAATATCAAGTAAGCATTCCTTGTCTTAATGTAGCAATCCTAACTTAACTATCCTAAAAATGTGAAATGTGAGGATAATATTAGAGAAAAAGACCTACCCACACTCATTCAATCATTCTTTATATCATGTAAAGGATAAAGCAGGAGTCCTGGAGCATAGTCCAAGAGACATTGTGCATAAAAACTGTCGGTGGGAACTCGGTGCCAGACTGAGAATTTTTATTTTAGCTTTCTTTTAATGTCTTTCATTAAATTCCCAGTTAGTCAAACGTTTACATACACTTAGTTAGTATTTGGTAATAGTGCCTTTAAATTGTTTCACTGAGGTCAAATATTCAAGATAGCATTCTACAAGCATCTTACAACAAAGCGATGGAAGTTTAGTCCATTCCTCCTGACACAGCTGGTGTAACTGAGTAAGGCTTATGAGAGTCCTTGCTTGTAAGCTCTTTTTCGGTTCTGCTCACAAATTTTATATTGGCTTGAGGCCAGGGCCACTCCAATACCTTGACTGTATTGTCCTTAAGCCTTTTCACCACAACTTTGGGAGTATGCTTGGGGTCATTGTCCAGTTGAAAGACACATTTGCGATCAAACTTTAACTTCCTCAGCTGATTTCATGATAAGTGGCTTCAATATGCTGTATCCACATAATCTTCCTTCCTCACGATGACGTCTATTTTGTGAAGCGCACCAGTTTCTCCTGGAGCAAAGCACCTCCAAATTATGATGCTGCCAACTCCGTGGTTCACGGTTGGGATGGTGTTCTTCAGCTTACAAGTCTCCTGCTTTTACTTTCATAACATTGGTCATTATAGCCAAACAGTTAAATTTTTGTTTCATCAGACCACAAGAGATTTCTCCACTAAGTTAGATCTTTGTCCCCATCTGTATAGTCTGGCTTTTTTTGTGTGTTATTTTGGAGCAGTGATTTCTTCCTTGCTGAGTAGTCTTTCTTGTTTTTCTGTAGATATAGATGCATGTTTCCACCAGTGCCTTTACATAGGACTTTGCTGTTCTAAGATTTATTTAGTATATTTTATGGGGAAAATAATATCAAGACACACACATGCAGTACCAGTCAAAAGTTGTAGACACATTTTTATTCAATAATTTTACTTTATTAATGTATACTGAAGACATTTGAATAATATCAGAACAAATATGGTGCAGTCAACAAATTTTAAATAACACAAACTGCATGCCACAAAAATCACAAGGTACAGAATAAATTGTAGGTTTTGTTGTATAAAACAGAAAAAAAATGTTCAGAAACCAAATAATTTTCTATTGTAGATTGTTAATTTTAAAAAGACAAAGAATATAATAGTATGAAAAAAAACATCATATTATTTATTTATTTACCTCTATGATGTAAACTGAATCCAGCGTACAGTGGCTGAGTTAATGTGGTTTGGATTCTATGGAGGAGCTTCATTGCATCAGAGAATTCTTGAGTTAATGATGTCAAAAAAGCTAATTGGAGTCAAGCTACTTTGACTGAAAAAACTTTATTAGATAGATTTTTTAAACAGATTTTTTTGTTGATTTTTTTGCATGCTGATGTGAGCCGTGCCACGCCAAAAAGAGCTTTCAGAGAATCTATGATCAAGATTTATTAATTTACATAAAGCTGGAAAGGGTTGCAAAGTGATTTCAAAGACTTTTGAAATTGACCAGTCTACAGTTAGGCAAATATTCTACAAAAGAAAACACTTTGGGACTGTGGCTACTATACCAAGAAGTGGGTGCCCAGCCAAAATGACCCCAAGAGCACAATGAAGACTCATCAATGAGGTAAAGAAACAACCCTGAGTGACAGCCAAAGGTTTAGGGGCATCATCGGAACTGGCTAACATCTGTGTTCATGAGTCTACAGTACGTAAAACATTGAACAAGCAGGGTGTCCAAGGCAAGACACCACAAAGAAAGCCGCTGCTGGGTCAAGCAATTATTAATTCCAAGGGATCATTTATTTTTTCCACTACCATTTTGAATGATGAATAAGTGTGGTTAATAAAAGGTTCACAATTTTTCTTGTCATTGTATATAATTCTGATATATCCATCCTGTTCCACTGCAACTCCCAGTATCAGCATCCAGACACACTCTCCATTTACAGCACCTCTGGACAATCAGAGTCTGGCTGGTTTCTTCTACTGTTCATCACCATTTGCTCTTCTCAAATAGAATGATTTTTATATTTTACTATGTTGGGATCCACAGTCAGATTACAGAAATCTAAACACATGAAAAATGTTAGATATTAATGACAGAATACATTTATGTGAAGAGAGAGACTGTGTGTATGTGTGTTAAACAGTATATGTACAGTGCAGAAAATCTTCTCTGTGAAGCTGTGGTGGCACATTAACACACATGGACATGGAAAAATCAGGCGCTGTAAAAGACAGTAAAAGACAAGAGGCAGTGTCTGATTTTTAATCAATGTTTGATTTTAGAAAACACCTTCTCAATGTCTTGAAATGAAATGCATTTCCTGGTCTGAATGATGGAATAATAAACTTTATAAATAAAATGAAAAAACTAAACAGAAGTGTTTACTTCATTTTAACTTATGAAATAATTGTAATGTCACTCTTTTTCATGCTTCAGTGATTTTTATGAATTCCTCGAGTCTTGTTTTGCAGACCAAAGAGAGCGAGGCATTTTAGTGAAAAATAACATGAATATTTTTTATTGCAGTCTTGTAAGTGATTTAGGAAGGTATGACTACGTTGCTTGAATCAGTGCAACCAGCAGATGTCGCTGTGCCTCCTGAGATAACTGCTACAAATCTTTGCCACAAATTTAAAGAAAACCCCAATGATTTTTAAGGCTTCACTTACCCATCACTAGTGTTAGTAACCTGAAGGAAATGGAGGTGTGTGTGTGTGTGTGTGTGTGTGTGTGTGTGTGTGTGTGTGTGTGTGTGTGTGTGTGTGTGTGTGAGAGAGAGAGAGAGAAAGAGAGAGAGAACTACTCCAGCTCAGTGAGTCTCCTATGAAGATAAGCAGGGTGCTGCACCAGTTGCTTTAAGATTCTCTTAGCTTGACTCAGCTAAGGCTTCTCCTGAGCTCTGATGATCTCTGTCACCTTTGAGTGCTTTTCCTGGATGGAGTTGA
>JAAGKR010004631.1:44475-58961 GCA_011419295.1 Clarias macrocephalus
GTTCACTTTCTCCCCTCTTATTCACTTGGTTTTTGAGTCCCTCCTCTGTGTGTCCTGTTGTAAGTTCCTCAGTCTTTTTATGATTTGATTGTTCATTACCTGGTTGTTTTCTCCTCGTGTGGAGTCTTTCATTTAAGAGTTTATTATTTTGTCAATTATTTTATTCCTCTGAATGAGAAGAACTTTTGTTAATGACAAGCTTCCTGTGAACCCTTTTTTACATCTTTAAAAAATAAATCTCTTGCCTGAGACTTTCTGCCTTGAGTGTGTTTCAGTTGGGTCCAACCCTATCCCCTCCGTGGCTCAGTGGTAAAATCCTCAACCCTCACCCCGGAGACCCGGGTTCAAGACCTGAGTCTGACATCCAGCTCCTTTAAACTATCTGGTGTACACAACAAACACACAGGTACAGTAATTATAAGACACCACACTCATAGTTGTTCATGTGTAATACCTATCTGAATTACTTTCAGCCGTTTCACGTACATCTTAGCATCCACATATGATGGGGAAACACAATTTCCTAAAATCTATAATATACTGTAACAGACATGCATAATTGGCATAGGTCGAGGGCACAACACGTATTATAATAGCATTTTTTACATTAAATAATGTATCTGAATTGATTATTTACCTTAAATTTCACAAAGTATGAAAGCTTGAAATTATTATACTGTACCTGTTATTTGCTAACAGCACCCCTGCAATATCATATGATAATATAAGATACAACTAAATAAATATTTGTCCTGATAGCATCAATGTCATGAATGGCAGTACATTATGACTTTGCAATGTCACTTTGCACTTTATTAATAATTAATAAGTAGAAAAAACAAACAAACCAAAAAATGTGTAATTACTTTTGATATTTCCTAACTGCAGTCACTCAAATCCTTATGGCTTCCTTTTGTATTGTTTTTTTTTCTTTCTTTCTTTCTTTCATCAACTTAAGGGGAAAAAATAATTTGCCTAATATATCCCTCTCAATTTGCACCGTAGAAAAATATTAGAATAGATTTTTAAAATATTTATTTTAATGGAATGAAAATCTTCTAATGCAAAACAGTCCTCTATGGATCAGATTGGACCCACACCTTGGAGTCACACCTCAGGCAGTTTGTCCAGTTTGTTTTAAATATGATTAATTTAATCTGTTATTTTGTAGTGGTATGTTAAAAAATGCTTAATTGGTGATCAAATTGCTTTCTAAAGCTATGTCACTTTCGTAAAAACAGACTATGCCCGTAAAGCCAAATTTACGCTCAGGTTTACTGAATTCATAACTTCATAATGTATAAAGAGTGAAAGGTGTTTAATTTGTCCTCAGAGTGAGTTACAGAAGAAGCAAATTAAATACCAGCAGACAATCCAGGGTAAGCAGAAGTAGGTGTAGGAGCTGAAACAGGCTGTGGACACTATAAAGGTTAGCAGTGAACAGAGAGCTGCTCCAGGGAACTCCATGGACAACATGGAGTCATTTACAGTGTCAGTAAGAGTGGCAATGATAGATGAGCTTTAAATCCTGTGTGTGTGTGTGTCTGTGCGCTGAGTGCACAGACAGCAGTGAAGGACAATGAGATGATCTTTACTGAGCTGATCAACTCCAACCAGAAAAATTACTCAGAGGTGGCGGAGCTGATCAAAGCTCAGGAGAAGTCTGAACTGAGTGAAGCTGAACGACTCCTGGAGCAACTGGAGCATGAGATTGCTGATCTTGCCACTTTCACACACACACACACACACACACAAAGATCACCTCAATTTTTCTCCAGTTAATTAACACTAGTGATGGGTGAGTGAAGCCTTATAAAGCATATTTTTTATGTGTCAAAGATTTAAAGCAGGAATCTCAGGAGGCACAGTGACATCTGCTGGTTCACACAGATTAAAGCAGCACCTTGACAGTTAAGCCTCCCTGAACAGTTTATCATCACCTTTCACCAATATGACTGCAATAAAATATCTTAAATTCATATATATTTTTTATGCTTACAATGTTATGTACATTAATAAAGTATATTATCTATAGTATGCCACATTTATAATATACTTATAAAGTGCCAGAGCTTGGTCATGGTCAATACCACATGCCTGATGCCTTGACTTCAAACAGCTCATTTAGAATACATTTTTCTGGATTGCTAGATTAAAATGTTTAGGACCTAAAATAATATCCATATATAATGTATAGTCCTTCACTAATACAAAACGATGTTGGGAAAACAATGATCTAAAGTCTGGGAGAATTTTACCATGATACCATATATATAATCTTATATAGAGTCTCTGATGCGATAAATCTCCCCCACAGAATCCAAACCACATTTACTCAGCCTCTGTACACTGGATTTAGTTTACATCATATAGGATCAATTGTAGGATTTTGTGATAAATTAATAACACAAGTGCTTAAATTTGTCTTTTTAATCTAAATTAATCTTAGGTTAAAAATTGTCAAAGTTTATCAATATTACAAAGTGTATGATTTTCTTACTGTCCATTGCACCGCACTGTGGTGTGAAACAGTAATTCTGTAATTCAGAAGTGCTGAGTCTTTTTACCTTGTCACGGCCCCCCCCCCCCCCCCAAACAACCACACATTTTTCTGTTTTCAATCCATGTTCTTTAATGAATGGTTCAAATTCTGAGCAGAAATGTTACCTGACCAGTAGAGGGCATCAACATTCTCTATCAAATAAAATCAAAGTCAGAATCGTCTATGATAGGTGGGATGTACAGTACATTAAAGATGAGAAAGACCTGGACAACAGATCCAAACTGGTTCTAAAAGACAAAATCTAACTCAAGCAAGATTATCCTTTTGATCATTAGTTATGTTAATAAGTGTTATTGTTAATCACAATTTGCATGCACTGAAAACAAAATAATATCAAGCACGTATAGTCGCTGGATCTATGCATTGCCACATCACCTGAGTTACATCATACCTATATTACAGATAATATAGAGTATGTCAAACAAACTGTGGTATAAAAGTGTTAAGGTCAACAGCATTATAACATGATTTGTTTGTTTATTTAACTAGAATTTTACACATAAACATAAAGTAGTTTTAGTGAACATAATTTTTAAAGGCATTATGTAGTCAAGAGGTGAGGAGAATAAAACATGGAGGTGATGGACAGCCCTGTAAATCTCACAAATTATGTGAGTATGTAAGTATTGCAAAAGTTTCATTAAATTCATACAGAAAATGTTTGTGCCACGGATACAATCTGAGGTTCATGCTTTATAGAAGTGATCAGTCTTGCGTCCCTAAAAATTTAAAGTTGCTTAGTTTGTTCATTGTTTTTTTTTTTTTTTGTGTGTGCCACAAAAATGCCAAAACATTTTCAGTTATACTGTCTCGCTTCAAACAATCATACTTTATAATGAAAATTATTCATATTTCTTTACAATTATTAACATCAGTGTAAGCTTCTAGGACATATGACCTATAAAAATGTTGCTTAAATTGTTTTTTGGTAAAAGCTTAAAAGGCAAAAAATATGTAGTGTCCGTAACCATGTCACATTCATGTTGCAATATCTTAAAATCTTTAAAATAATACTCTTTTTCAGGTTTAAATCTAAATAGGCCAGTTTCATCTGCATGACAATTAAGATCATTGAAACATCTGAATTCCAAAACATTATGGACACTACATAAAAGGGCATGGAATGGTAGTTAGCAAATGTTTTTTTTTCTTTCATTTTCATCTGATAAAAATATAAGTGTTTATGCATATTTACAAAAAAAATGTAATATAAGAATATGAAACTGTTAAGTAACATATTAGATTAGCTTATTAGAGATAAGAAGCATTAAGGATTATGAAAAATGATGTTATATGATACTATCTGAAAATTCACTTTTTCACCTGGTGACACATTTTTTAGCACCAATACCGTCCGGGCCGTGTACTGTACAGTATATTAAACTCGGGAAACATAGCTTCAGGTTTCGGGTAGAAGCCGCACTTTTTAACGGTCATAAGGCGGAGCACGCGCTATCGGCCAGTTCACAGGTGCAGCTGATTCACGATCACGTGATCGGCGCGCGTTTCGGAGGCGCAGCGTTAACTGAAGCAGCCACAGCAACAACAAGACTGTATGAGTATATAAAGGAAGCATTGTAAACAAAATATCAGAATAATATTAACAGAGAGAAAGAAGAATGCCCTACAGATTCGAGGTCTAAGCCCCGCCCCGTTCCTTACTGACAAGGATAAAATCTCTGTGACGCAATAGCTGACTTACTGTAATTGTAATAAACAAATGGATTTACAAAAGGCAGGATTGCGCTTAAAATCTCTAACCGACAGGCTGTTTAACAAAGTTCACCAAGTGTAGACCCAGTTCAATTTATTCAGTTTTATTTACGATGTATACTTTAATAATGAGTTTACTTCGTTTTCGAGTGGCGGATTTTCCGATGTGTCTCCTGCTGGTTGCGGTTTTAACTGCATCAGCCGCGGCGGGAATTTATTTCATTTGTTTTAGCAAGAAGAGAGGAACAGATTGGGCATACACAGCTCTCACCGAGGGTACAGCATCTCTCTCTCTCTCTCTCTCTCTCTCTCTGTCTCTCTGATTAGGAGACTGTGCTGACTGCAGGCTGATGTGATTTTCTTATGATTTGTATTTAGACCCAGTGCAGACAGGTTGTGCAGATGATTCACTGCTTGATCCAGATTTGATGTCTGATGTGGATGGAGGCAGTGTCACACAAAATGACAGCACTGCTGTTGTTCCTGAGGTACTCATCTAACCAAAATCTCTCTCCATATATATATATATATATATCTCGTTTTGATGCAGTATGTAATGAGATAAGATGAAATTCTTGTGCCAGAGACTGCTCCAAGACCAAAGAGAGAGAGAAATGCACTCAGTGTATACAAGTAATAATAGTAAAAAAAATAAATAAACCCACAAACTATACACAAGTTAGACAAAAGTAGAAATACAGCAACCAGTAGTTATAAAACACAGAGAAACCAGATTCTGATGCAGAATTTACATAACAACAGTGATGAGTAATATTGCACATGATATTGCTAAATGATACTGCTCCTGATATTGTTAATTAATATTGCACATGATATTGCTAAATTATTACATATGAGATTGTTAATTAATATTGCTAAATGTAACTGCACAGGATATTTCTAAATGATAACACATTTGATGTTGTTAATTGACATTACACATGATATTGCTTAATGATATTTTAAATGTTATTGATAAATGATATTGCAGATGATATTGATAAATGACAGTGCACATGATCGTTAAATGATATTGTTAAATGATATTGCAAATGATATTGCTAACTGATATCGCACAAGATTGTTAATTGATATTGCACATAACATTATCATTAGGAGTATGCAGTATGTAGTTAAATGTTGGGTATGATTTAGATTTAACATGTGCAATTAAGTAGGTGTAAAACCCAATGACAGAGAAAAAAAATGCTTCACACAGGCAAAGAACTTGCACAGATACACATAATCATGAATAATCATAGTTGTTTTTATGACCAAAAATAATAATAAAAATAATATGCTCATTTTGACAGTCCTGTCCAGAGTATAGTAAATTCCAGTACCAGGCTAGACTGAACACTATCTTAAAAAGTCAGGACATTTACCTGCATTAAGAGACTGTTTAGTTTATTATTTTCAATTGATTTATTTTATATTAAACCCCAAGCCATTTGTATGGTACACTTTCAGGATTCTTCGAGCGAGACTGAGAAGAAGAATCAGATGATGCAGGTGACCAGTGCCCCAGTGGACAGCGATCGATCCGAAATGGAGGACAAACTGAGAGAGCTGAAGGATAGAGTTCAGGAGTTGGAAGAATGGTGTTATGCAGCGCGAATTGAGGTGAGATAAACCTCACATAAACAGTAAATCTAAGAATTAATTATGTCAGAGTGACAAACCTTGGATAGTGGCTCAGAAAACTGAGCATTTCTGAATAATGCCCAATATAAATGGCGTAGAATTCTGTGAGTCCGTAGTAATATGTAATCTGATTGTGGCAATAACTGGCACTCTTTATCCCCTGCATCTGTTTTGTCCATTTTAATAGTACTACTAAATGATTACAACGCCACTGTAAACAACAACAGGCTCAGAAGATACCCGAAACATTTTCTAACACATTTGTTAATTATCTTGAATTATATTTTTAAACATTTATTCTAATAATGTTTTAATGCAAGCATGTAAAACATATTTGAGTGCACACATCTTATACTGCAAGTAAAAATCACGTTTGCAAGTTGCACTGTTGTATATTTTTATGGGCAAGGTCTACACTGATGGATGAGAACATAGTTTCAGAATGCGTGTACAGTGCTGTTCCTTCCTGTGTGTAGGTTTTTTTATTTTATTTTGCATATTTATCACACAAATTTTAATATTACATGAAGATAACCTGATTGAATACAGTTTGTAGTTTTTAAATGCAGTTTTTAAATGATGAATTTCATTTATTTAGGGAAAAAACTATCCAAACCAGCCTGGCCCTATGTGAAAAATTAATTGCCTATAGACCTAATGCAACCCTTGGGGGCAACATCTGCAATCAAGCGTTTACGGTAACTAGCAATGAGTCTTTCACATCTCTGTTTTCGAGCATAAATGGCCTGTTTAAGGCCATGCCACAGCATCTCAGTCAGATTTAAGTCAGGTCAAACCCTTAAATTTTATACGATTTAGAGGAGGACTTTCTGGTGTTTTCGGGTCATTGTCCTGCTGTATAACTCATGTGCGCTTGAGCTTGAGGTCATGAACTGACGGTTGGACATTCTCCTTCAGGAATTTCTGGTAGAGTTCTGAATTCATGATTTAATCAATTATGGCAAGTTGTCCAGGTCCTAAAGGTGCAAAGCAGTTCCAGACCATCACACTAGCACCACCATGTTTGACTGTCGGTATAATATTCTATTTATGAAATGCTGTTTTAAATTTATGCAAGATGTATCAGGCGCACTTCCAAAAAGTTTAACATTTGTATCATCAAGGTTGGGAGAATTGCCTTTTCACATAAGGCCAGGTAGGGTTGGACAGCTCACCCCCCCCCCCCCCCCGCACCCCTTAATAAATTAAATTATCATTTAAAAACTGTATTTTGTAATTACTCAGTTATCATTGTGGAATCTAACTGATAATAATCATTGTTTGATGATATCAATCATTTAAGTGTGAGAAATATGCAAAAAAAATCAGAAAGGGCAAATACTTTTTTCACAGCAATGTATGTCCCTCTGTTTAATGGAAAGATTTATAATGTGGTCTGGCACATATTTGAATGTTGGGGTAATAACAATAATCCATTCTTTGCCATCAGAAAAGAAAGCTAATAAGCTATGATTTTTTTTTTAACTTTCAGGTCTCTGTGGTTGAAGCTGAGAGACAATACTACCAGGCGATAGACTCCAAAGCTCAGCTGGAGAATGAAATCTCTGACCTGGTGTCCCATGTGAGCACATTACAAGGCTCCGTGCAGCAGCTGCAGGAAGAGCTCTTTGAGACACGGATAAGGTGTAACGAAATATCAAGAGTAAGTGCAAAAATATAAATAAAAACGAATTTATAATGCAGGTAGCTAAGAAGTGGTGCACTGCAGATGTGAACATATAAAACTCAAAGTACCAATCTTCTTTTGGTACTATGACTATGTTTAGGAGTCTGAGAGAGACAAATGTGAGGTCAGGATGCTTCAGTCCGAGTACAATGAGATGAAGAAAACTTTAGTAAAGGTAACATTTGCTTGTTATGAATCCAGTAGGCCATAATACACTCTGTGCAGGCTTTTTATTATTTTTTTAAATATTGCTTCTTATTAATTTAAGTGGGCAGAAAAACATTTTAATGGTATTTACTATTCATACTTTTCAGTGGAAAAACAAAAACAAAAAACAGCTGTCATCAACTGCTTGACCAGTGTTACGTTGGCCAGATGGGTTAATTTTGTCAAGTTTTGATCATTCATTTATAAAACTCAAAACCTTTGAATTTCTTTTGGTACTAAAACATTTTTTTAATGGCCATACTTATTCGAATTGAAGAAACCCAAAGTTTAACATCTTTTGCTTCATGGCTGTTTGAGTGAGAGCCTAAGGTTCTCCATATGCTGCTGTCAAAAAATAGAGTTGAAAAAGTATGCATTTTTAATCAATGAATTTAAAATAACTTAAGGAATAAAATCCCTATCCCTGATAACCCTATAAAATGTCGTTGTAGGTTTGCCAAAGCTTGACTCTGACAAATAGACATATCAATGAGAGTATGAGACCTCTTCCTGAAGACAGAGGTGACTTCCAGCCACACAGGACAGGTACAACACACTGAACCTACTGAGCTCCACACCTCACTCTCATTTTAGTTACTTACAGTCATGTTGGACAATGTTCCTCTGTTTTACTTCCCTTTCATTTCAGGGGAGACTGATGTCCCACAGAGTGATGAACAGTCCACCACTGATGAAAAGATACCATTTCCTGGTCCTCTGATGAGGTGAGACGCTCTTTCTCCACTTAAAAATCCTTCAGTGGTGTCCTGTGGCATTTTATCAGGTGGTTAAAGTGTTTATGTAAGCGTGTGTGCAGTAATTAATGTAAACTAGTTCCAACATCTGTTACAGGGATACGACAGAGATCGAGGAGGTGTTAAGGTTTATCCAGGTCACATATGAAGAGTGTTCGCGCTCCTTAAGTAATGCTGAGCAGCAGTATTCGTATTTCTTCTGGTTGATTATGGAGTGCTTTTGTGAACTAAATAGAGTAAGTGCTGGAGTTCATTACACTGTAACAAACAAATCGTTATCTGTTTACTAATTATTTTTTCCTGTTAGCTAAACTGACATGCTCTTACTGTAACTAGGTAAACCAGGTTGCTAGTAGCTGGCTTTGAGTAGACAAGGTTGGCTAAGGGTGTGAAAGCATAAATGCTTGTACAGTGAAACAGTTGAAGTTCTTTTTCTTTTGCAGCAAGTAAACATGGCTGATGTCTCTGATCTGCTCCACAATGGTTTCTGCCTTGTGAGTGAAAAGGTGAGTGTTTCAGCATGACGTTCTGTCTCTACTGTGTGTTGTGTTAGTCAGATTCACATACACTAATGTGATACTTTCTGCTCTAGAACGGACATGTCGAGAACCTGCAGGACTGGTGTATTCCTCTGGTGAAGCTTTTAGGCTCCAGTGCTTCAGAAGATGAGAAGAAACATGATGCTATTCAAATGGGAGATGATTTCGGTACGGATATGCTCCACATTAACAGTAGTTTTCTGGACTGAATATGCTGTAACTACTCATTCATGAGAGCTCTTGTCAATCAGTTACGTATCAGCAGAAAGGCAACATGTTTACGTCAATATCCATACTGTATCCATACTGTTTTTTTTGTTTTGTTTTGTTTTTTTAGAAATATGACTGGCTTATTGCATAATTGCATGAAGGTGCAGGTATTTCTAAAAAAGTGCATGATTCTGACATGCACGTTTGGTTGTCATTTTCAGCCTCCAGAGGATGGACGTATGCAGCACATATCTGCTATGTTGTGGCACAAATGGAGCTGGGATCACGCCCATACTTTGAATTTATTGGATATAACAGGTATTGTGAGTTTTGTGTGTGTGTGTGTGTGCATGCACATGTGCACTTTCCTCATTTTGTATGTTTTCCTCTGCACCAGTGAGACAGAACAGAGTCCAGTTAAGAAGAAGGCATTTGAGAGAACTGAAGTCTATGAATATATGCTCTTTCTGACCTCGGACAGTGGAAAGTTCGGACAGCAACACTTCCAGGTTGGAATTAACTTTCTTCTCTTTTTTTATGTAAAATTTAATTTTATAAGGAACTTTTATGTTGAAATCGAGTGGCTGCCTGTATCTGTTTTAGAAGTTCAAGTTCTCCCATGCCAGCAAGCTAGCCAAGGATGGACATGATGATCAGGCGCTCGATTACTGTGAGAGCATTGCTATAACACTCTGCAGATTCCCTTACTGCATGGAATACCATATGATAGAGGAACTTACAAAGGTAAAGAAGATCCTCTGTGTTGTGAAATGTCTCCTTGGTTTTAAATATAATTTAAATTCATTCATAAATATATTCACCAGTGGATTGATTGCTTTCTTTTTGTGTCATGTAGCTTTCTGAAGATCTGGTTGAAAGGATGAAGAAAAGACAACCCAAGTGGCTGAAAACACTTAACCAGGGGCGCGAAGGCAGACATGCTTTTATAAGCAGTGTGTTTAAGGATGCTTCAGAACACTGTATGTTACCATTACAGCAACTATACAGTGGAACCTCGGATTGCGAGTAACGTGGTTTGCGAGTAACGTGGTTTGCGAGTATTCCGCAAGACGAGCAAAAATTTGTAATAAATTTTGACTTGAAAAACGAGTGAGACTTGGTTTAGGAGTACCAAGTAGTGACGGGTAGTTCATGAACGATTCGTTCTTTTTGAACGAGTTTTAACGTGACTCAGAGTCTCGGAGAGTGATTCGCTCATTTTCTACTGGGCAAACCCCCCTTAGGTTATGTACAGGAAAAAATTGAACGGTTCTCAACGAATCTTCAAGTCCGAGTCATTCGTTCTTTTGTCACGTGACTCCCATAGACTCTATGAAATGCAGTAAACAGGAAACAGAACTGAGCGATTCTTTCTCAATGACTCTTCTAGTCCGAGTTGTTCGTTCTTTTGTCACGTGACTCCCATAGACGCTATGCAGTGCAATAGATTCAAAAGAACAAACTAAAAGAACAAGACTCAGACCAGAAGATATGATGGTGAGCTGCTCATTCTGTTTATAATAATATGACCTTAGCTGCATTGTAATATTTTCATTACCGGAACTATAGGCAAAATTTGTATATTTAGACATTTTGGGCGTCTGTTTATTGAACATGTAACATTTTATTTTATTTCTGATCAAAAGAAATAAACTAAATGACTCAAAAAAAATTTGTTCATTCGATGAACGAAATTCAAAGAACTGCATCATTAAAATGATTCAAACTTCCCATCACTATTACAGAGTATCATGTGGCACGCATGTGCTTCTTGTTTTGACGCCGAACGCCACGTGACCACAACTGAGCCAATGGTTTTTCTCTCTCTTGCTCTGCTGAATTGTAGGTAATCGTCTCCCCTGCCTTAGAGAGGAGGGGAGGGGCACAGTATCTAATATTGCGCATACACACAAACAATGCAGGCTGAGAGAGAGAGAGAGAGAGAGAGCGAAAATGGATCTTTAAGCTCTCTAACACCCACCCACACACACACACACACACACACACAGCGCATGCCGCACAAACACTAACGGAAACACTTATCTGTCTGGATTTATTTTTTACTTTTTCAAAGGTAAAGTGCAGGTAATTTTTTTTTTTACTTTATAATTTTGTATGAATTATTTTGATATATTTATTTTTTGGGTTTGTGGAACTGAGTTTTCATTCTTATTTGGAATTTATGAGTGTTTTGATATACAAACACACTTCTGGAACAAATGATGCTCGTAATCCAAGGTTCCATTGTATTAAACATTTCAAAATTATAAAGCAAGATGTGTAGAGAGCTGCATAGGTAGCAATCTCACAACCGTGTAAAAAAGTAACTATGGAGGAAGAAAGAGAGAAAGAGAGAGAAATAAGGATGCTGTGCTCCATTTAAGAAGGCACTCTTAATGTATAAAATACATTTGCTGTACATACAGAAGGATTATTCAGCACACAGCAGTTGGCTCTTTGTCCTTTTAATTTGGATGGAACAATATAACAGAGAAAGTAATCAGCTAATGTAGTTCTCATGCAGACAACTGGGTTATACCACATGGCTAAAAATAGACTTAACTCAGTCTGTGTGTGTGTGTGTGTGTGTGTGTGTGTGTGTGTGTGTGTGTGTGTGTGTGTGTTCAAATCAGGTGAGTTTCATTCACGTTATTTCGTCTGGGGGTTTCTGGGGAAAGGAAACTGTGGCACTGTCTACGCTGGATTCCGTAAGGCAGATAAGAAAGCGGTAATGAATCTCATTTAAATAATAACTTGTTTTAGAAAAATCTTGTCATTCAAACACAAAACACCTGATTATTAAACTACTTATATCTGAAAATTTAAGATGTAGATAAATTTACCTTCATACAGACCGTGAGGGTTTAAAATCAATCCATACACATACAGTCTTAAGCAAAAGTTTAGGCACCCCGTTGATAACAGATTTTGGTGATTTTTTTTACAAACCCGATTCCAAAAAAGTTGGGACACTGTACAAATTGTGAATAAAAACAAAATGCAATGAAGTGGAAGATTCTAATTTCAATATTTCATTCAGAATAGAATATAGATAACATATCAAATGTTGAAAGTGAGACATTTTGAAATGTCATGCCAAATATTGGCTCATTTTGGATTTCATGAATGCTACGCATTCCAAAAAAGTTGGGACAGGCAGCAATAAGAGGCCAGAAAAGTTAAATGTACGTATAAGAATCAGCTGGAAGCCCAATTTGCAACTTATTAGGTCAATTGGCAACATGACTGGGTATAAAAAGAGCCTCTCAGAGTGGCAGTGTCTCTCAGAAGTCTAGATGCGCAGAGGATCACCAATTCCCTCAATGCTGCGGTGAAAAATATTGCACAATCTCTGTGTGTAAGTGTCAAGGCCGGAAGACCATACTGGACGCCCGTGATCTTCAGGCCCTTAGACAGCACTGCATCACAAACAGGAATGCTACTGTACAATTTGTACAGTGTCCCAACTCTTTTGAAATCAGGTTTGTAATTGAAAAGATGTTAACACAGTCTCTCTTGGAAATGGAAGAAATGCACAATATTTTCAGCAAACATTGGTGCATAGTTACTTTTTATGTCATAAATTGAACAAAGATGAATAAAAACACCTCCTCTGGTAGATATCGCAGCTTGCAAACGCTTTTTATAGCCAGCTAAAAGTCTTTCACTTCTTGTACTTGGGATTTTCTCCCATTCTTCCTTGCAAAAGGCTTCTAGTTCTGTAATATTCTTTGATCGTCTTGCATGCACAGCTCTTTTAAGATCTACCCACAAATTTTCAATTATGTTTAAATCAGGGGACTGTGATGGCCGTTCCAAAATCTTCAGCTTGCGTCTCTTGAGGGTTTCCATAGTGGATTCCGAGGTATGTTTAGGATCATTGTCCTGTTATAGAAGCCGTCCTGTTGTCAGATTCAGCTTTACAGATGGTGTGATGTTTGCTTCCAGAATTTGCTGGTATTTAGTGGAATCCGTTCTTCCCTCCACCTGTGCAATGTTTCCTGTCCCACTGGCTGTAACACAACCTCTCCTGCATTTGGGGAGTCTTACACAGCTGCTTAGAGGAAACCATAGTTGTTGAGTGTCTGCAAGTGTGTGCACAAGGTTTAAAGAGTCAAACTATTTGTAAAGTTTTGAAATTGGCATTTACTAATGACAGCTGTTGCCATGCATCAGATCTAACAAGCTGAAAGTCTGAAAACTTGTAAGAAGAATCTAAGACTCTGGAACTCTTAGGGTGCCCAAACTTTTGCACAGTGCCATGATAATGTTTTTCTTTTTTATTTTTGTTCAATTTATGGCATAAGAAGTAATTATGCATCAATGTTTGCTGAAAATATTGTGCATTTTTCCATTTCCAAGAGAGACTGTGTTAACATCTTTTCAATTAACAAAACACCAAAATCGGTTATTTATCAAGGGGTGCCTAAACTTTTGCATAAGATTGTATGTAAATTTGGCAAGATGACGTAAATAATTGATTTATAATTGACCAGTTGTAAGTAATGTATGATTATATGATTAATGAACATCATTAATGCTGCTTTGCTGGACCCTAAAAAGGAACTGTCTATGTAAACGTAGTAATTATTCTAATTAGTAATGACTTGTTGAACTGACTTATTTTGTTGTGTCTAATGTGAACAGGTCGCCTTTAAAAAAGAACACAAAGATTTCAGCCCAAAAAACATCGCCATCGTAAGTAAACTTATTTTAGTTCTGAGATTCTGCATAAAAGCAATTAAGTATGAATTACGATCACATTATAGAGCAAACCCCACCAAACTGATGTGTTTATTTTAAAATGTTATTATCAAATGTATTCCCCTTCATGCAAACTCACGCTAATCGTGCATGTGTTTTTAGCCTGGAGAGAACCGCATGCTGCCTCTGGAGGTGGCTTTATTGAAGATGGTGTCCAAGCCTCTTTGCTGTGAGAATGTCGTGGAGCTCCTGGAATGGTTCGAGTCACCAGATTTCCTCATCTTGGTGCTGGAGCGACCCGACAACTGCATGGACCTTAAGCAATACCTTATGCGTAAAGGAGGAGGATTGGAGGAAGCAGACGCTCGCACCATAATGCAGCAGGTAGTACGGGCTGCTCAGCATTGCTGTGATTCTGGTGTTCTTCATGGTGACATCAAGCCTGCCAACATTCTGATTAATCC
>JAAGKR010004632.1:0-22755 GCA_011419295.1 Clarias macrocephalus
AAGATTGTGTGCGGACGCATTAAAAAATGGGAAGAAAAAAAAAGGAAAACCATGAGAACACCCCGACGCACTTTATTCTGCTTTAAATTTTTTGTTTTCTGCTCTTCAGATTCCTGTGTTAATTGTGATGTTAAAAAAGGTTCCTGAGGGGGTGAATAATAAAAAAAATAAAATTTTACTTTTACTTCTTTTTAAGTTTTTTTTACTTGAGCATCTTTGGCTCAGGGCTGAGCCCTGCCCAGCAGTCACAGTTTTTTTTTTTTTTTTTTTTTTTTTCAGAGAACTTTTTATGGATATTTACAGGGTAAATATTCCAACAGCTCTACCAAATCTGGCACGTGTGGGTTAAACATTTCATATCGGACTGGTTTCTCGATGAGGGACCATTCACAAAAATATTAAAGCTCAGGTATGGATACTGAAGCTGTAAGTGCTACTACTTTAAAGCTATTGCTTGCTAGACAAACAGACAGATAGTTTATAATCATTGCACAGGGAACAAATACATTAATCCTTATGGTGTATAAAAATAAAATAAAATAAATAAAGGATGAATAAATATAAAGGCGTTGCAATATTAACACGAGTGTGATATTAAAGCAGCAAGACAATACATTTTAAATATGACAAAAAAAATTATTACATTAAGACTAAAGCATCACAAATGACAATATTGTACATATTTTTTCAGTTGGAGTTAAATAAATATGAAGTAATAGTCTGTGAAATGTTTTGATGTGTGTGTGTGTGTGTGTGTGTGTGTGTGTGTGTGTGTGTGTGTGTCTGTGTGTCTGTGTGTCTGTGTAGTGTAAATAGTTCCTAACATTCAGTGAAACTGTTCCTTAGTCACTTTCTCAGACAAGTTTTTTTTTTTTGGTTGTTGAATTTACAAAACACTGATGCTAATATTACCGATTGTAGTTTGTACGTCGACATTTCTGCCTTCGGCAGACGCTCTTACATACTGTACTGTAAGTGCTTTGAAGTTTCCATCATTAAATACATCCTTGCACTGGCTCACTGGTTTACTAACTAAAAGTATCATCAGTCAAACACTGTTGGGAAGGATTATTTATTTATTTATTTATTTATTTATTTATTTATGGGTGGAGGTGGGGAGTTAACTCTGCTGTACGGACATCTAGAGGAAGTTCATTCCGTCTACTAGGATTCAAGACAGAAAACAGTCTGGATGCACGATGTGGGATGGTGGGAGCGGTCGAGCAGCACTGGGGGACCGGAGGGACCATGGTGCCGTTAGTGTGTGATTAGAGCTTTGAGGTAAAGTGGGTGCTGGGACGTTTTTAGCTTTGTAGGTGAGCGCCTGTGTTTGGAATTTGATGCGGGCAGCAACAGGAAGTCAATAGAGGGAGCGGAGGAACGAGGGAAACTTATGGAGGATTAAAAACGAGCTGTGCGGCTGCATTCTGGATCAGTGAGTTGTAGTAGTCGCGTCTTGAAATGACAAGGGACTAAACAAGCACCAGAGTGTCCTGTGTGGGGAGATATGGACGGAGACTTCTGATGTCATCGTCAAGAGCGCGTAAGGTTGGCAATGTGAGAGAGTGGGGGGAGGGGGCAGTTGATTTGGGGGGGGGCGATATGAAGTTTAAAACGTGAGCTACAACATCGCCGTTCCTAAGAGCTAAAGATGATTAGTTTAGTGCATAAACGTTAGCATCTAACCTAGCCTTATTCAGGTTTTTGCTGTGTATTAACTTTTATATCGCCAAACATTGATGAACGTCATTGTGTATAAAAACTATCCAGTCCTCTAGGTGGCAGTATTGCACCAACAACTTCTAAAATCAAAAGAAGAAGCAGTATAAGTACACTTTTGCAAAACTGAAAATGGAAAAGTTTTATAATTTATAAAGGAAAAGATGACGTTTTTTTAACGCTGTGTTTTTCAAAGATTTACCATTTAAATGTTGTTTTCAATATTGAGAATCGATTCTGAATTGAGCAAACCAACAAAATAATCAACAATATAGATCTAAGAAAAAGTGAAAAGATTAGCCTTTTCACCCTCGCGCCTTCGTGCTTCCTGATTTGAGGAAAACGTTTTCAAATTAAAAGCATGTATTTAAAGTTAATATAGAAAAATGTAACTCATTTTTTTGTTACATACAAAGAGTTATACAGTGCATCATACATACACTGGAGGGGAAAAAAAACAAAAAAACAACAACTTGTATACAACCATAAAAATACTCTTCTCTTCTCAGAAGTAATTTTGGGTCATTTGGGTAAAATCTGGTCAGCACAATACCATGTTGTGAAGAGGAAATTACTGAGGAGCTGCAAAGCTTCTTGTTGAGCAAACTCGGTACAATCAGCGTTAACCAGACTGCTGCCTTTTTAATCATCCTACAGGGCAATGGGGTACAGCACTAAGCCTAATTGCCCAAATGAAAAGGAAATCATTTAAGGGGGACGAGGAAGCCGAGTGAGGGAGTGTTAAAAAAAAAAAAAAAAAAAAAAAAAGACAGAAGAAGTGTTAATAAGAGATTAATATTAATCAGAGAGCTGGCTGCACGGCGAAAATAACTCGGATGATGTCATTCCAAGCATTAGTGCTCAGTTGATCCAGTTGGACTTAATGACTGGCGGCGAGAAGAAGGGGGAAAAAAAAAAAAAAAAAAAAAAACAGTTTTATGGCTGAAAGCATCTGGAGCTTCTGGTACAAAAACCAAGAAAATCTCGAGCGCGATCACTGGGTGATGTTTAATCTGTGATAATCAGGGTGTGATACAGAAAGGAGGATGATAACCGAACTTCACTGTGTAATTTCCATGTGTTGTAGAGAGCGGAGAATGGACTTGATCCAGCTGCACGGAAACGGGTACCCGGGTCTCAGACACCGCGTCTTGCTTTTATTGATCCGGAAAGGCGCAAAAAATTAAATAAATGGGCCAGTGAGGGAGACTCGGCATTATGCAAGAGCAAAGAAAGGACGGGTGGGAAAGTATTCACGCTCTGCACCTGCTGGTCCAAATGAGCCAAAACACACACACACACACACACACACACACACACACACACACACACACACACACACACACACACACACACACACACGGAGACGACTGCTGCAGCTGCCCATCTCACTCAGCGTGTGTAAAATCAGCACAATTAATAGGTGCCTTTACTTTTCCTTACTAATTTATTATTCATACTATTGTTAAATACTTATAAAAGAACGGCTTGACTTGGGGGGAAAAAAAAACTCCGCCTTTGTTCCATCATTTCTTCAGCAATTTCTAAAAAAGATAATCTCTGCTGATCAGTCCGACTGATATCACCCTCCGTAATCAGGCAAACAAAAAAATTATAATTAAGGTGAAAAAAAAAAAGCGAAACCCTAATGCTGATTCGAGCTTACGTATTCAAATTTACTGTGCAGGCCTGTGTGAAGAAATAATGGAGAGATAATTACACAGAGTGAAGATTGGCAGAGCCATTGTTTTTTTATTTTATATATATGTATATTTGTACAATTGAAAAACTGAGCGTGCACCGTGCCGTGCGTGAACTTGTCTAGCGTCGTGTTGGATTTTCATTTGAACCGTGTTGATCCAGTGCTGGTGTTAATCCCTCGATAGCGCCAACATGCTAAAGCCATTACATCACCCTCAGACACACGGCTCTTACAAACACCCTCATTAGTAAACATCAGTTTCTGTCTCTTATTCAGATCGGAAAAGAGATTTAACTCATATATGACTTGTGTTGTGCTGTATTTCTGGTCTGCTCTGTGCATGAGTGCCAAGTCAGAGCTACAACCCAGAAGGCAGCAGAAAACCGTTTTTTTCGTCTGCTTGTTTGTTTGGGTGATGCTCTGAGAAGTTTTGTTTCCTCGCGGCAAGTCATGAAAAGTGTATTTACAGCTACAGCGTGTAGAAAGTTCGGGTTAAAAATAAAGCATGATCTTCGAGTCAAGGGAGGGGAAAAGATGCTCAATAATCACACGAGAGGGAGTGCTGTACTGCTGGATATAGCACGGCTCTGATGCGGTCGTAGGCCCGAGGGTCAAAGTCTTGAGTGCCAGAAACATCACATCCATGCCATATCCAGGAATATAACACTCCCGCTGGGGTGCAAGAGTTTCACAAACACAATTCATCAACAACAGATTATGATTTGTTTCTTTTCACGCATCCTTACGGGACTTTTTCCACTTATTCCGCTTTAGACATGCAGCGTAGGCTAAATGGCGTTTCCGAGTGTGATGGTGTGTGTGTGTGTGTGTGTGTGTGTGTGTGTGTGTGTGTGTGTGTGTGTGTGTGTGTGTGTGTGTGTGTGCTCTGTGATAGATTGGCACCCCATCCAGGTGAAGAATGAATGAACACGCACTACTATAGGTAGTCCCCGACTTACGAAGGAGTTCCGTTCCGGGTGTGTGTCCATAAGTCCGATTTTGTTCTCAAGTCTGACAGTGAGTCTTATATGCTTTTGACACGAATATACAATGTATACTGTGGTCCAGACGGAGCTGCACGTCCTCCTTTACTGCCAAAAAAAATCAACATATGAGGAACAGCTTCAATGAGGTCATCACTCACAAAATCCCAAATTTTTCAAATTAACAGATGGCGAAAAAATTAGAATAATCTTAGGAGAAGGATTTAATTTTCGGACTGATTCATTGAAACCGATGAGGTTGACTCATTTCTCGCACCCCCACACACACAATATACGATTCAATTCCATTCAATTTTATTTGTATAGATCTTTAAACAATTGTCATTGTCGCAAAGCAGCTTTACACAATCAAAATAATTAAGTTTGTACGAGACAGATGATGCATGATACCATACTTCATACATTTTATACATTCACTTACACACTGAAAATATTGTATATAAATGTAAATATTGGTTTCTGGTGCATTGCAGTGTCTATTTTTGTGTACAATACTCGTGAGCTACTTCTGCAGATATGAACCGTAAGTTTCATAATTTCTGTAAGAAGAGAAATCTCAAGTCGCGCAAACCACGTATTAAACAGTGCGTCTCTACATGTCACTACATCAACAGTGTGAATACAATTAAACAGAAACCTCACAGTCGTAACATTAACACATGTTAGAGATTTTGTATGAAACAAATGAATCTGAATCTTTGCTAAGACTTTTTTTTAACCAATAAAACATTCTAAGCTTTAAATCAGTACTTTAGTAGTCGGTGCAAAACTTGAATGCAAACTGAACAAGACTCGGGTAAAATCCTCTGAGCTTCTTTTGCATGTAAAGGGAATTCTAGTCTGCTCTAATCCTCAATCAGGATGCAAAGGATGCAATCAGGATACAAGTAATTAGAGATTAAAAAAAAAAGAAGAAGAAGAATAGGCGGGGGAACGGCTATAGGAGACGCACGAATGAATCCTGGCACTCTGACTCACTAGACAGACTCGAAGACTAAATCCAAACGCCAATACCGTTTCAGTCGACTTTAGGGGATAGTGATTCCCATTGACGTCTGGAGAACGTGGCAGAAAACATTTCTTAATTAACACAGACGGTTACTGTCACCTTACGTTAATGTTCAGTGTGAAAGGCAGCACACGTCGTGCACGGAGCTACAGTTGACACACTTTTCCCCGGGTTAAGGGAGGTGTGTAATCCGATTATGATCACATCATTTCATTCAGATGGTGATTCATTCGGATGTGGTGCTTGGAAGAAATTCTGAATGGTGAGCTTTACACCTCCAGGGTTGGGTTCAGGGTTGGTGTCAAACAGCCCAAAGACATGCGTGGAGGCTGACTGGTTTAATGGGTTATCAAACTGCTCATACTGTATGATTGGATGTGCATGTGTGTGTGTGAACTTGTAGGTGGATGCTTGTGTTCAGAAAAACTGGAAGAAATCCAGCCCGTCATTTTAGAGTTTTTTTCAAAGCCGTGCCTCAAGACTTGGAAGAAAATGAGCATACAAGAACCTCTTTAGCTTTTTAATAATACACTTCCTGGCACACATTAATACTATGTTCACCTGCCTACAGCCTAGACTACAGCACGCACGTGTGGAAATCATTCCTCATGCACCCAGAACTACTTTTACACAATCTGAGTCCTGGATTCCAGTCGTGTCAATGGAGAAGAAAAACTCCATCGTTTGAATTCATTTTATTGCCACATACAGTAATGTTGCTGAGACTAGACTTGAGCAACTAAAGCGAGCTCAGATCATAACACCGCTTTCAGAGGCTTGTACAGTTGGCACTATGCATGATGGGTGCATCGCTTCATCATGCGCGTCCCTTCTTACCCTGACAGGCTCTAGAATAGGGTCAACCTGAATTCACCAAAACGCATGACCTTTTCCCATTACTCCGAAGTCCAATCTTTAGAGTTCCTAGGACACTGAAGTGGTTATCTTGGTGGTTAGCACGTCCAGGGTCGAGGGCTAGATTCCACCGCATAGAGTTTGCACGTCCAGGGTCGGGGGTTCGATTCCCGCCTCATGGAGTTTGCACGTCCAGGGTCGGGGGTTCGATTCCCGCCTCATGGAGTTTGCACGTCCAGGGTTGGGGGTTCGATTCCCGCCTCATGGAGTTTGCATGTAGTTTGCATGTCCAGGGTCCGATTCCCGCCTCATGGATTTGCACGTTCAGGGTCGGGGGTTTGTTTCCCGCCTCATGGAGTTTGCACGTCCAGGGTCGGGGGTTCAATTCCCACCTCATGGAGTTTGCATGTTCTCCCCGTGTTTGGTGGGTTTCCTCAGCGTTCTCCGGTTTCCTCCCACAGTCAAAAGACCTGCACATTAGGCAAAAAAAATGGCCGTAGTGTGTGAATGTAAGTAAAAGGGAATAAATACAATAATCACCATTGGCCTCCACGATTCCTAGTTGGCCTCCACGGTTCCTAGTTGGACTCCATCGGTTCCTAGATGGATGATGGAGGACACAGAAGCCCTCTTTCTGATTAATCTCACTAACAAGAGATTTTTCTTTCGGCCACATGGCTGTTTAATCCCAATCCTGTGAGTTCTCATCACATTGTTGGTACGTGTGTGTGTGTGTGTGTGTGTGTGTGTGTGTGTGTGTGTGTGTGTGTGTGAGAACACACTTCTTCAGTCTTCAAGTTAATGGTTCAGACGCATCATTCCAGGTTTTAATTCAGTTCTTAAACCAATTTCAGTAATTTGTTGCTTGATACAGACCTTTCTGAACACTTGGCCAGGCAGTGTAGGTAGACAACAACTAATAAGCCCAACAACAGAAAGAGAGTGTTTTTATAGGACGTGATTAGAACAAAAAGTATAAATGACTGCCTCCTTTGTTTAAATGGTGGAAAAGGAGAAAATGAAGCAGAAGAAGAAAACAGAGTTCATTTCCAGCACGCAGAGAGAAACACCCCCGCCGTCGCCGGGTTCAATTCCAGCTACCTGTGACAGGTGCGAATGTGGGATTCTCACGTTCAGCAAAGCCCGCAGTCGCTTTCTCAGAAGCACCTCTGGAGAGAATCCGTCTCTTTCTCGCTCACAAACACTTTTAGCCTCCAGACTCGCACACGCTGCTGATCCACAGCTTGGCTCAGAACTCGGCAAACACACCGCGAGGCAGCTTTAACGAGTAGAGCTGAATAAATACAGTAACACAGAACCCCTTCGAGCGATCAGGGATCGACAAGACGGAGCATGACACGTTCACACGGATGTATGAAAAGGATACGGAGTAAGAAAGAAACGCGGAGAGAGAGAGAGAAAGAACAATGCGACAAAATAAAAACCAGTGAGAAAATATGGTACACAGACGAGGAATTGCATGTCACGGACAGACAGACAGGGAGCACGGCAAGAGGATGAAAGATGGTCCTCATTAGAGGAAAGGGGAAGGAAAAATAATAATAAAAGAACAACGGAGGAGTCCTCGGGGAGGAGAGTGCACGAGTGGAGGACGATCAAAGCGAGCCCCCATACTGACACACTGCACACACAATGCTGCTGTTGCTCTTCATCTGAATATTACCTGCTGACAGAGAAATGAAGCATCACACACACACAGACAGTGAGAACAGAACGAGAGAGACGGGAGTAGAAATCCATTCATAAATCAATATTTTGTTCCGTACGTCCAGCTCTATAAGCCTGGTTAAGATAAATGAGGCTCGTACACTTCTTTGGATTTCCAAACCCAACAGCTTATTACCCAATAAATAGATAGAAAACAACGGCAAACAAAATTTACACTCCTGCTCCTGCTTTTTGTTGTCCCCCCTTTCGATTCAAACTCCTAATGAGAATATAATGTAATCTACTCTATGAAAAAAAAATTCCTACAGCAGAGTTTTTCCCCTTTAAGAAAGCCGTCCTCGTCTGCGGTGTAGTAATTAATTTAAGAAAGCGAGCGCTGCTCTCATTTCTGTCCTACTAAAGCATGAAGCTGTTAAAAAAAATTTTTTTTTAAAGTAGTGTATATACAGTACAGTGATGCGTTCCTCAAAGCTTTAGATAGAAACAAAAAACTGTCAGAGAATATTGATCGCCTTAGCAGGAAAAGATTGATCATGGCCCTTGTCTTAAACACTGACTGGATACACAACAACAACATGGCGCGTCTGTGAGGTCGAAGAGGCACTGGAGTACAGAAGAGACACCATCTCTCTCTCTCTCTGTTTTTCAGTTCACAAACGATCTGAAAAGCCAATAATCACAAAGTGAACCAGAAGCATCCGTGGTTTTTTTCTTTGTTGTTGTTTTTTGTTTCTATATCTATAGCAGCAGCCAAGTTGAAGATTATTTTTTCTCCTCCCCATGTGAGGTGACCTCTGTAGAGAAGTAAAATGATCAGACAAGCAGACAAAACGAGAAGGAAAGCTGTAATGTTCTTAAACGAAGATGTGGACAGAAATCTAATCACAGAGGAGCGCCTGGAACATTTCATGCAGGGCTATTTACTAAACGTAGCAATGAATGGTGAAATGCCGTCTCGAGCTGTACACCGTCTGTCTACATGATAATGAAATGAATACGTCAGGTACAGTAGCGTCCTCTTGAATCACTGAAGAGCAGCTAAATGTTGCTCGGTCGTTAAGCGCAGGTCCGAGCTTCTCATGGGAGAGCGGAATCCGTTACTTGATTCTCCACACAAAGGCTAACTAACCAAGTGTGTGTGTGTGTGTGTGTGTGTGTGTGTGTGTGTGTCTAAGTGCGTGTGGCCCTTGCAGCTGAGACCTCACATTTTCTGGCACTCTTCCCTCGTTCGATCACCCCTCCCTTCTCGGATCTCTGGCTGGAACGATGAGCTCATGCTCTCAGCATGGAGGCAGAGTGAGCTCATTTGCTGAACTCTTAATACATTTATCCAGTTGCTCTGGCAAAGGAAAGGCAGGTCTGCCCCGTCTACTGTACCTCGACTGCCCCGGCTACGGCCGTGAGCGAGAGCGAGCTGGAGAGAACCGAGCCACCATGATCCGAGGCGTGTGAACACTCGTGCACGCCATTCGACGTGATGTTAAACAATCGTCGAGCCTGTCAGCAGCTGAGGCGGGTTAATAAACAGGAAAGGCTGAGGGATGTTCAGGGATCTCAAGATGTAGCGTGGGACTGTAAAACCCAAGGTTAACAGAGGAAGAGCAAATACTTCTGCTCATTCTAGCATTTGTGTGTTCCTATTGAGATATAGTAATATACACTATCTTGAAAAGTGATATTGGATGAGACCACACCATTTACACATCAATATAAATTGATGTTGCGATACATAACCGTTTTCTAGCGTGAATCCTATTACGACATTTAACGATAAAAACATGGCGCCATTATTATCTGAGCTGTACAGTAAACGGCACTACAATGAATATGGTATGACTCGTGACGTGACGTGACCTGAAAAACCGCATTTTCTGAAAGACGACACGTTTCACGTTTTATACACGATACGCCGTCATGGAGGGGACACAGAAAGAAAATCAATACGGATTGAGGACCATGTCTCACTACACCGGGTGCTGAGTGTCCCGCTCATTCAATCCCATGTTTTGATGAATCTGTATCAGCACGAGATGCTGAGATCTTGACCACAAGTCTCCATACCGCATCCCCAAACTGAAACAAAGCTTACTTAATAAAAAGCCTAACTGAAGGAGCATTCTCAGACCGGGTTTATTTATTACAGGCAGTTTGTTTTACTTGTTTTTTTTTGTTTTGTTTTGTTCAAACAGGGAATAAAACCCTGCGCCCTGGCGTTTGATTTTGATTACAGTCTATTTTTTATTAAATTTTTTTTTTTACTCGCAACCAAAACACTTAGCCCACTTCATAAAATTCTGAGCATTACAGTAATGTGCAAAAATCTTAGGAAGCCTGTATTTTTTTGTTGTTGTTGTTTTGTACAAACATTGTTATGCATGTTTATTTCATGACTTCATTATCAGTACAAAAACAAACAATCTGATTTTCAAACATTAGTATTCCAAAAAAAAAAAAAAAACCTAAAACAAATATCTTGCAGGAAAATATCTGTAGGCAAGAAAAAAAAAGCAGCATATTCTGTAAAAGATCACTTTTCAGATAAACAAATACACACACACTTCTGTGGTTTGCATGCATAAAAAAAGAGGCAGGTGTGTCCTCCGAAGGCTTGTGACTGGTTCTGCACGATGTTCAGTAAAACTAAGCAGCTAATATCCTTATACTGTACAACTGCACAAATTGTACCCGAGACAATATTTCAATTACATAGGGGGTCGTTTCACCAATTACTGACTTGGCCTAATGACTGTTTTTTTTTTTTTTTTCCCCTCTCAGATTTTCTCCCTAATTTAGCCATGTACAATTCCTCCCCCGTCTCGAACGAACTCCCACATGAAGGGAAAACTATCATGTGTTTCCTCCGAACCACGTGACGCCAGTCGACTGCATCTTTTCAAACTGTTCGCTCACGCCCCATTGAGGGCAGCGCTTCACACTCGGAGGACAGCGTTAACCGCTCCTTCCGCTTGCGTGAGCTCACAGACGTCCCTGTCTGGCTGTAGAGACGTAATTAATGCGAGAGCGCTTACTGTAAGTGGCCGAGCTCTCCTAGAGGGGAGGGACGGGAGGCAATCAGCTCTCTCCAGCTCCCCACCCACCCCCGGCTGCGAGAGGCTACAGCATCACCCGGGAATCAAACTAGCGATCTCCGGATAATAGGGCGAGCACTTTACCACTGCACCACTTGGGACGCTGTTTACTGATTTTTATAGCGTTTTTTTTTTTTTACTTTTTTGAAGACATTTTTGCTCTACAAGAATTTTTTTATACATTGTGTCTTGATAAATATTCAGCCTAAAAATACCCAGATATTATTTCTGCTTCATTCTTGAGGCTTTCCAACATTTTTTTCCCCTACACATCCGGCTTTGTACAGGGATTTGCATACTCGGCTGCTTCACATAGATGGAATTTAAAATAATTGATGAGTTTTCTATGATGAGATGTTAATGTAAGGAGTCTCCAATTTCAGCACTGAAGCTGTTACTTCACAATGTTTTGGTGTCGTAGTAGCAATAACAAGCTGCACTATTTTTCCCTTGGTGACAGCTAATAAGCAAAAAAATAAATAAATAAATAAATAAATAGGGTGGTGAAAGAGAACGACCATTTATAGTCGCTATAAGGCAAGAGATAAAATCCAACTTCTCAGACGGTCGACATCATTACACGGATAAACACTATGACGTGTTCTTTAACAAACACCACCTTGTTATTATTGGCACGCTGTTGTAGTGCAAGACAGGCTGTTATTGGGAAATAATCAACTTCTGGGTGTTCTCCTTACTTACAGTCCACCACCCATTCTTTAAATGATCCTTTCATACATATATCCTTTCATACATATAACAACAGCAACAGATTGAAGTGAGATACGAGACTAAACTGGATCTGCTACACTGCAGATCGTCGTTACTGCATCTTGATTGGATGCGGCTAATCAGACCGCATGCATAGCGCGCGTCATTTAGCCGAGACGACTCTCATCTTGAGATAGATTCAATGAAGACAATTTTGCAGTGTTGCAGCTTCAGTGACGTAGTTCAGCTGTAGTTTCCTTTGGATCGTGCTGAGTTTAATAGATACAGTGATGTTCATTTCAGACATGGTGGATTTCCCACCGGTTTCTTTGGGATTTTTTGTTTAATGATTTACTCAGATATTCAATGTTGAAATGCGGGACACATTTCATCCATATAGTGCAAATGAATTACATGGTAGAATCTCCAAATTAGATGCATTTTAAAGAGATCGGGTGGAAAAAAAAATCGATTAAATCGTAATACTTTTTGGTGCCAATTCATGTATCGCTACTTTTTATTTCTTTTTTTTTTTTTTTTTTACATTTATAAAAGAGAGGCCGCTTGATTAGCCATGGCCACAACCGATTCTGTTTAGACGGCACGAGCTTGAGTGGTGCAACAGAAACACGTTACATTATCCAAAGTTGCACCCGCTGCAAAGTATCCGATCTGCCTCTTTTTTTTCCCCTCGAAATCCACTCACTACTACTACACAAGTTTCAAAACACTTGCTCAAAACATTGGAGGATTTTGAGTCGGTAAAATTTCTTTATAATCATACAGGTGGTAAACTCTAAACTATTCACACACACACTGGCATCCCATGTGCTAGGGATGCTTTACGTGTTAAGTTTGTTCAGAAATAATAATTATGGCAGGTGTTGCTCAATAAAAATTTAGCCTTTTCTTTAATTAAGTTTAAAGTTAAATGTTAAACACTTGTATCTGAAGGTAGTTTGTATAGTTTAAATACTGTCCTTGATTTTTTTACATGAGAACACCAATGTTAAAAGAAATGGAATACATTTTAATGGAGTTCAATTGAGTTGTGGAGCCGTTATAAGCTAAGGTACAAAATTTTCAAGTTATGAGAATGTGTTATTAATTTAACGTTCATGATCTTAAAATTTGGTGTAAAAAATTTTGGTCACATGTCAAAATTGAAAGAAGTGTAATATTGAATCGATATTTATAAAATCGTGAATCAGCAACTAGTGTAGGTATTTGCAGTGTACATATGTGTACCATATCATATCGCGAGGTGACTGGTGATTCCCATCCGATATTTTTTTTTTTTTATGATGGCGTGTCTCAAGAAAATATCCTCCCTGAAATTTCTCTACAAATCACCGTTGTAATTTCATAAATGCATGAAATTGCCAGCATTTGTTTCAACCATCTCATAATTGTTCATAATTGGAATCATAATTTCTCATAATTCCCTGGAAGGTGCTAACTATCTTTGGTGTAACCAGTTTTTTTTTTTTTGCTCATGTTTCGTCTGAGCGACACAGAAATGTTAACCACAGCATGTTGAACCTGAACAAAATTATGCTTTATGCTTTTTACATGTTTGCTTGGAACTTGTCACGTATTTAACAGCGCGGCTCAATTTTAACACACAAAGCTTAAGCGTTAATTTTCAACATGGGCAGGCAGGCTACTGAAAACAGGAAGTGAGTCGATATCACTGCGGACCGTCTTCTGATCTTTGTCTTTTGTTCAGGGATTGGACAAAAAAAAAAAAAAAAAAAAAAAGAAGTGCTCGTCCCTGTTAATTACTGTTCACAGCTATGATTTTAATTTCCATTTCTAGTTTAAATGATGAGTTTTGATTAAATCTCTAGCTGAAAAATGTGAAATATTTTAATATTTCAAGTGCAATATAATTATTCTGTTGATAAACAGCTATTATTAAAAAAAAAAAAAAAAAAAAAGCCCCATCTGGAGTTTGTACAAACATTTCTAATTATCGTTCACAGTGTAACGGAGCCGTCCCTTTATCAAGTAACTGCAAAGTATAAGAGCGTGCTGAGCTTGCACACATCCATCTCCACGCTGTCGAACCCACGGGCCAATTTATCTTTCAGCTTTCAGGCAGAAATCTGGTCTGTACGGATTCCTTTGGAGCAGACAAGTTAACGGTAACATCAGCTCTTTCATAGAGGATCCTGAGGCATGACATAACTGGCTGCACACAGCAACCGTCCTCAGTCATACACACTCACGAGTCACGACCACACAGGCGACGAAAGCAGAGAGGCACAGACCTCTGTCTTTGTGAAAATCCCTCTCTTAAGAGAAAACGGGATTAAAGAAAAGAGCTGAGGAGAGACAGGAAACGTCTGGCGTGCCGAGGGCCACTGATACTCTACACTGGGTGTGTGGAACCCCTGGAGAGCTGCTCTTCAAAAGTAGATATGAAGCCTCTTCAAACATCAGGAACATATGAGGCTTAATAGAAATACACACTTTACAGGGTAAGTAATGAAATTTAAAAAATAAATAAATAAATAAAAAGGAAAGGTCACACTTGTATAATTATGACTAGCTTACACTACTGTGCTAAAGTCTTGAGCCCGTCCTCATTTCTTCATAGTAAATTTAATTAAATGATGTAGATTAAATTAAAGAAATGGGAAATCAAACTTATGAACGAGTTCCGTTCTGGGAGCTTGTTCCTAAGTCCGATTTGTTCTTAAGTCCGACAAAGTGAGTCTTGTATGCCTTTGACACAAATACAGAATGTAAAGCATACCATTCCAAACCGTAATCACGCCTACGGAAACAAATCTCACACAAACGCAACAGTGTGATCTCTGCCTTTAAAATGCAAAACCCTCATTTTGTCTCAGAGCAGTTTTCCGCTGTATGGGACTGTGACCTCCAAAATAGGATCATTCACTATCAGGACAGCTTTACAGGACAGACATTTTCCATCATCGTGCTACCGGATTGATTTATTGAAACCGGTGAGGCTGGGACTCATTTCTCCTGCACCTTCTCACACACACACACAAACAATATACAAATTTTATACATTCATTCACTTACACACTGAAAATATTTGATATAATTGTAAATATTGCTATCTGGTACGCTTGTCTATTATTTGTAGAATACAATATTCTTTTTTTCTGATTGTAAATGTTTTACTGCATCAGACTTCAACATGCCCAAACATACAATTTAAAAACGGGTCGTTTATGTAACAACCTCAGTAGCAACCTCATTTCCCCTCTCGTCTGTTCCACCCACTCAGCATTCAGCATCAGCGGTATACTAATCACCGGCCTAATCATCTGCACCTGTTACTCACTGGTTCATGCTTCAAGTTAGATGTTTTTTGTAATGCTTGAAATGATCCACAGGTCACTGTGTGGCTTAAGAAACAAAAAGATTCCTAAACTGTGTTCTTATTACTACAGTACATTGACTGGACTGAAAATGAGAGCCAAAACAGTCCTTCAGGAAGCCTGGAGAACTATTATTCCTCGAGATTACATTACACAAATACATGCAAGTCTGGCTCATAGGAAGCAAAATATAAAGAACTGAAGGGTGGCTCAAGACCTTTACACAGTACAGTACATCACAGTGAGGGCTGCGGTCTCTTGAATCGACTAATGTGGAACAATACTTAACCTACAGTAATGAAGCATCCGTGGAACAATATTTTAAGCTGACCAACACGCACCGCATCACTAAACATAAAGCAGCATTGTGTGGCTAAGAGACTCGTATACTTTTATGATATCTATTGATCACTACTTTCACTTACAAATGACTTTAGATCTTCACTTAAGTTTGTTTGTAAACTCCTTGGAGGACATTTTTACTATTTGAGCCAGACCGATGAGATCAGGGGCTAATAATGATCTGGATCTTTACATGCTGAAGTTCTATGAGGAAGATTTTTTTTACTTCATCCTCCTTTATTAGACACGAGAACAGATGGCTGACCAGCACCATCAGGGGCGTGAACTGTTGAACATCTGGGTGTGGACTAACTTTTTTTTATTTTTTTTATACATTGCAAATCTGTTTAAAAATTTCACCCAAAACATTAGAGCTAGCCTCGCTCCCTCTTTCTCAAGGCCACATGAGTTATACTCCTCAATATATTAATAATAATTATTAATGTAACTTCTAGTATCTGCAAATGCTTTTCCTCATCAACAAAGACAATACTGATATCTCTTATATAATAAGTTTATTTTTTTTAATAAATACAAGTTTAATGGCTGGTATAATATTTCCTAATGATTTGTGCATTTCCTAGCACTCACATCACGCAGCTACATCGCTAAGAGCCGGGCTCATTTTCTCCTTTGTACATTTATCTAATAATGAAACATTAATGCAGAGGTTTCCCGTCCACTCTGATTAAATACGTTTATTAAACCCATTTAAGCTGTGCAATGAAACTGCTTTATGTTCGCCTTTATTTAGATAATAAACTACTCATTAAGGGGAGGGAAGCAAAAAAAAAAAAAAAAAACACTCAACTGGAGTGGATTGAAAACGCTGAGAAGGTCAGCAACAAAAAAAAAAAAAAAAAAAAAAAAAAAAAAAAAAAAAAAACCCCCATCTATCAGACAAATTGAACTCCTGGAGCAATACTTGCTGGTCTAAGCCAGAAATAAATCAGCAGACTCTCGATATCAGCAACATAAAGATGAGACAGAACAGCTTATCTCCAGCAGGTGCTGCTTATTACTTACAGGCCGTGTCACTTGCAGAGAAAACCAATTTCCCGTTTTTATCCCTGGACTCGGGAGACATTTGGTGTGAGGGAAGACGGCATTAGAAGAAGAAAAAATGCCACTCACTATAAATTCTAACTAACCACAATACAAGCCCCTTTAACCTCGTCCCAAAAGGACTTCCAAGTGCACCTTTACAGACCACTGGGTTTACGGTAGGTCTTACACCGGAGAGACACATTAAGTGCATTAAGGCGAGATCTTTGGGTCGTAAGTGCCTATTCATCAGCAAATGAGACGGGGAGGAGGGTCTTTATTGAGAACGACTCGAAAAACAACTGCTGAATAATTTATTACTGGCTTAAAGGAATGTTACACGCATGACACCAGGAAAATATTTCCAAAAAAAAAAAGTGGACGCACTCTTTTTCAGTGGGAGTTTCTCGTCTGATCCTGAGCTTTGACAGAACAGAGCCCTGGGGCAGAACCTCAGGATGGAGAGATTTGTAAAAACAAACCCACGCTGCACAGTTCAATGAACTCGCAAAACACACAGAGCTCAGCAATCACCACCCAACCTCACTGCATCGTCATTCAGACACCCGGGGGCAAAAGCAAAAAAAAAAAAAAACTGATTAAACTCTCAGGCTCTTCGGGCATGTTGGAATAACCAATTTGTTAATATATTCATTATACGGTACACAATTCTCCATTTTACATCCATAAAACTATATCAGAAGTACATTTCCATGACACAAGCATTTCCCCTCGGTGCTTTATAAGCTTGTCGCACCTTCATTAGGATTGATCGAGGCGAGCCTGAGTTAAAGTAAAACGCTCAGCATTTTTGCTCAGTTTCAAAATCAAATCAAATTCTTTCCACACTTTCATTCCCAAGAGCAGAAGCCCGTTTTATCATCTTGCTAGGATTACACAAGTGTCAATGATTGTCCTAGTAGCTCTTTAAAACAAAAAACAGCTGAAAAAATAATTGTGTACATCTTTTAAATCATTTCAATTATACGCTATAAAGCATCTCGCAGAATCAGTTCTGTACTTGTGTAGGCATCAAATAAACGTCTGGACAGAATGATTGTAGTGTGAGCATACAGTAGCATAACTACATGTCTAACCTGTAACCAGGACTGACACAAGTATTGAAAAGTTATCAAAATCAGACCGCAACGCTTCACTCACTCACTCGTCGTCTATACCGCTTTATCGTGTATACAGGGTCGCGGAGACTTGGGGCATGAGGCGGGGTACACCCTGGACAGGGTGCAAATCCATCTCTCGGCACACACACGTATACACTCATTCACACACACTACGGGCAATTTCGGAACGCCAATTAGGCTAGTCTGCATGTCTTTGGTTTGTAGGAGGAAACCGGAGTACCTGGAGGAAACCCACCAAGCACGGGGAGAACATGCAAACCACATGCACACAGAGGCAGGAATCGAACCCGGAGGTGCCAGGCGACAGTGCTAACCACTAAGCCGCCCGCACTGTTGATAAATTTAGAAACGTGATCGCAATGATGTACATGTAGTGTATCTGTGTAGCATGTGGTTTTCTCTGTGGCGTGATCCGCATCTGACTTCATGGTTAGTGTCCGACATTAGCTGACGAAATTCTCAAAGCTAACCCTGATCTCTCCTGTTCCACATGGTGGATGTGGTCAAGCTGAAGCTTGATGAGACACGTTGAAAAAACGTAAAAACGCACAGACTAACATGGATTCATTTAAAATGTGCTACAAAGAGACTGGATTGCGTATTTCATCCGAAGGATACGAAAGGAAACAACCCACTACAGTACAACCTCTATCTGTTCATCTTGCGTTTTACGAATGCTTCGAGAAATTTGGTGATGCCGCTAAATATCTTTTAAAATGAGAATAAGTGCTGAAGATGTCTTCGTTTAGCATCCGAGACAGTTAACAAAAAAAACAAACAAACAAAATGTGAGAAATGTGTAAAGTCTTTAAAATCTCTATTTTCAAGTGAGCTTACCTGGAGACCTCGCCGTCTGAGAATACTGGAGTCGTCCATCGCAGTGCCCTCCAAGAACCGGCTTCAGATACGGCGTTGTATCACTTTATTATAACAAATGAGTGAGTACGCTACTACCCAAGATTCAGAGGAGGAACTGTGGGCAGGGTAAAGACTAGAATGTAAGGACCAAGGGGGCGACAGGCACTTTCAGTCCAACCCCGGTAGTGTTACTAGTGAAGAAAAACGTGCCATGGACAGGCACCAGCAGGATGGAGGAAGGTCAATCGGCTCGGTTAGTAGCCATTTCAAACATACAATTACTTCGTCTGTATTATTCCCCTCGTAATCACCGCTCAGAATGACACCAATGTGATTGTCTAATAAGATTCAAGAAGAAATCTGTTATTAGATCTCTGATAGTCTGAGCAGTTTATTCTCGTCTCAGGCGTCTTCGGATGATGGACCAACTCGTCCTTGGATCTCCAAAAGTGCAAAGTTCAGCAGGTGTCCTATGACGATGACGTCTGCTGTATCGTCTCAAAGACCCTCTCCTGACTTCTGATCATCCAGTCAGCGCAGGATAAAAACACCCATCTTTGGCACACAGTCCCTCCAAACCAGCATGTGTAGCATACAGTAGCACCGTCGGCCGTCCCTGCTATCCTTCACTTCTCACTTCCTATCTGTGGATTCCCATAAGGATTGATTTCCATGGAAACCCCTGGATCTTTAATACTGGGGGCTTTTAGTGATGAAAATAGCAGCTTCTAGAGCAGCAATAGAATTTTACAGCCAAAAAAAAAAATCATTCCTTCCACTTTTTGAGCATTGTTTAAAAATACAGCAATTACACAGAACAAATAATAATAATAATAACAATAATAATAATAATAATGATGATTTAAAGCTTGACAGTCCTGTAAGGTTTGTTCAGGTGTTCTGATAAATATCTGCACAGACACACACAGTTTCTACTCAGCTGATCCAGTATGCTGATTCTTACAGCTGCAGAAACAACCTACAAAGCAAACAATTCCATTCAGAGGCTCGTTGCGAGAGTCCTCGATCAGAGCATGTCGTAAAAAAAGAAAAGAAAAAAAAAAGAGAGAGGTGTCTGTAGAGGAGACTGTGCCGAAGCCTGTGTTTACTTGTGTAGTCAGTAGACTTTCCCCAGTTTCTATTTCTCAGGCATTTCATCCAAACTTAAGAGTTAAATATTTCTTATCTTGAACAGCAGCGGCAGCAGCAGCAGTGAGAGGACACAGTAATCCATGAGCGCCAAGGCAAGAGTGTCACTTCTATTCATGTCTATTCATCGCTGCTTATGAATGAGCTGCCCGTCAGAGTCGGGATATCCTACAGCACTCTCCTTCGTCCGGCTTTCCGGTTCGTGCGTTGCCGGATCGGGTGCACGCTCTTCTGCTTTTCCTGCAACTGAAAACCGAAAGCCGAGTCTGCTCGAGCCTTGCTGCATTCTCAGTGTTTCTCACATGCCTCTGCGCTCCTCCTCTGCCCATCGCGTAGGAGCATTTGCTGCACAGCACGCTCTGTCTCTCTCCCGTCAGCCAGGCAACACATCCGGCCGGCCAATCGGACGCTCGCAAGATGGTGCGCATTTACATAATATGAATGGGGGAGCTTTGGAGGCTCCGCCTGTTCACTCCCCTGCTCCTGCTATTCTAATCTCGACACGGACCCAGATTCAGCTCTCGAAACACCGAGATGAATAAATGATGTGTTTCCCTCAGCCAGGATTAATTATTTAGGCTTCACGCTTGAACAAAACTCGTTCAGGTTTTAACACACGTTTGTCTGGTTGCTTTAGTGCTGCGTACAGTACAAATGTTTTAATAGGACATAGCAAGGCTCTCTCTCACCCTCCCTCTCGCCCGCTCCCTCGCTCTCTCTTTGCTCCTTCACTCTCGCTCTCTCTCTCCCTCCCTCGCTCCTTCTCCCTCTCACTCTCTCTTTGCTCCTTCGTTCTCGATCCCTCTCTCTCGTTGCTCTCCCTCTCTCTCTCTCTTTGCTCCTCACTCTCCTCACTCGCCCTCTCTCTGCTCTCTCTCTGCTCTCTCTCTGCTCTCTCTCTGCTCTCTCTCCCTCTCTCTCCCTCTCTCTCCCTCTCTCTCCCTCTCTCTCCCTCTCTTCCGCCCTCCCTCTCTCTCTACTCTCTCTCTACTCTCTTTACTCTCTCCCTCCCTCTTTGCTTGCTCCCTCTCTCTCGCTCGCTCCCTCTCTCTCGCTCGCTCCCTCTCTCTCGCTCGCTCCCTCTCTCTCGCTCGCTCCCTCTCTCTGCACAGCACTTCACTGCTTTGTTCTGTTCTCTGGGGGAGACAGGGACATGAGACACATGAAAGAGAAAGATTACCACCTACCTATGAGAGTGCTTTTTTCACAACTGTGTCCTTATTACTATCCTGCCTCACTCTGCTTCTCTCTCTCTCTCTTAATGATTACTAGCTCAACTGCAATGACTGGAAGGACAAAAAGAGAAAGAAAACTCTTCACTACATGACCCAGTTTTAAAATATTTGTGGACTTGGATGTGACAGCTCCAGGTTATCGAGATTTGCATCAGCCTGGGAACAGGTTCTGATTATTTGCATAGCCCGATATTCCACTTAGTTATTGTGTGAGTTAGTTTTCTAGTGATCTGTTTAATGTGTGTCTGCTGATAGAGGAGGCTAAAGCCTTTTCTGCTATAACTAATAGGAGGCTCGTCTGAGTGGAAAGCCTTGGCGTAGTGCCTTATACACACTGCGTACAGAACCTGCAGTGTCACCCTGAAAGAAATAGGCCAAGGTCTAAATTTTTGCACCCAATGAGGCTGAATTCTCGAACCTGATTGGTCAGGAGGCGGGCTTCGTTTTCGTGTAACGGCACGTCTGGGACCGTGGTTCCAGCTGTAATGTGCGTTATTGCTTCTGCTCTAACGGCTCATACGCAGGAAGTCACACGGCAGATGCTCCACATAATTAATATAATTTTTTAAATATGTTGTCGCTTAACGATGTATAACCCCGTAATCATTCAATTATTCAAGTTTTGTTTAAGGAGACGAAAGTGTTTGAACATACGTATCCCACAGTACACTTAGGCTAAATATATTGATGGCCAGAATATGGGAATGAAGTCGCAAAAAAACAATAATATTTGTTATTGTTATTATTATTATTATTAACAATAAATGTCATATGTCAGATGCGTCACAGCAACAACACAAAAAAAACAACCATACAACCACATTGCCGAAGTTGTGCTGAAAAAAAAAAAAAAAAAAAAAGGATGCGTCACTCTATATTGTATTTGTATATCACTTACTACTGTATATTGCAAAAATACTGTATATTGCAGAGTCAACCAAAAAATATACACACACTTTAAAAAAATTTTTTAAGTATTATTAATTGATTATATTAATAATATCATAATGTATAGCAAGACTTTTTTTTTTTTTTACATAAAAATAATTATATACATTTTTCTTTTCTTCAAGTGTATATACAATTTTTTGGCCTCTATATTTATTAAACAGCAGCAATGCAAAAAAAATAAAAATGTAAAATTAAAAAACTAAAAGGCTAGACATGTTCTGGTTGTTAAAGGCGACGTGGGCCAATTTTGTACACCAAGGAGAATTTAGTTCTTTTTTTTTTTTTCTTCTTAAACACACTGTAAGACTATTAGCAAGGTATTAGTATTATTTGGGAATCTTGTGTGAATTAGAAAATCACCCCCCACACATCTGTGTTTCGTGTGGTGCATTCGCACGGAATAAGCAAAGCCTGCGATTTTACTCGGATCTACTGACTCATTTCCCGGATATGATGTTTTTCATACAAATAAATATTACCTTTAATGTTGTATTACATATGATACATTACAAAATTACATTTCATACAAAGAAAGCCCTCTTTCTGCACACTGTATTGTTGCATGGTGTATAGTCAAGTCAAGTCAAGTCAATTTTATTTATATAGCGCTTTTAACAATTGACATTGTCGCAAAGCAGCTTTACACAATAAAAAGAAGTAAGTCTGTATGCAATGTGTATGAATCAAAATGATAAGATTATAGTGATACGACCCGGCACCCGAAATACTTTCACTCCAACGTGGCCTCAATTTATGGATAAAAAGGTGCACAGGAAACAAAAACCTTCAAATAATTATACATGACCCCGCCTCACGCCAGATCACAGAGATGCTGATTCGCACAGGACTAATATCACAGGACTTCACTTGGTCAAACGCGGGGGGGGGGGGGGGGGG
>JAAGKR010004632.1:22821-39413 GCA_011419295.1 Clarias macrocephalus
GGGGGTCTTTTTACTTTACAAATTACAGACAAACTCCACAATTAGCATAAATCTCACAGGGTCCCCAGATAATATTAATCCCATCCGAACAGTACATTACTCTTCACATGTGTCTAGCTGGAGGGTTTGGGTTTGTAGGTTGGATCTCTGAACTGTGAGACTAATAGAAATAGTAGAGCAAATATATTGTAATAAGGTCATTATGTACTGTTTTTGTCGTTCGTTGTACAGCATGTAGTAAACCACTTATCGCCGGTATCGCCAGCCCACCTGGTATATTTCAGAGCATGTGGGGAAACACTGTACAATTATTTCTAATTTATGGAAGGAATTTCAGAGTTTTCAGGATGGAAGACTTTACACTTTCGGGTTTCTAACTAAAAATAAAAAATGTGTGAGCGAGAGAGAGGGTGGTGTTGTCTCAATGATTCCATGACATTAAAATCTAACTAACTGTTAATGTATAATTATACATTGTAATCATTGGGGGAAAAACTAAATAACATACTTCAGATTAAGCTATTATAGGAAAACTATGCACTTCTGCTGCATCACTCCCCTTGGTGTGCATTACATTCGTGCCACACAATGTATTGCAGTGTGTCATTACTTACTGTTCAGATTATTTCTGGTGTTTGCCTAATTTTAAACCTTTAATTGTACTGACGATTATTTGATCATCATTTGATCAGCATTTTTAGCTCGTTTAAAACAAACAACATAAAAAAAGGTCTTATTGGTTAGACTCCACTTAAAATATAAAAGCCTTACACAAGCACCTGCTCTCTATGAATAGCCCTGTATCTCATTCAGATAAGAATTCCACTTGTGTTCCCGGCTGACCCCAAAAAAAAAACACACATGTTCTTGAGAACTGCCCCAGCCTCGGTGATGAAGAGCACCAGGCGCAGTATTTTACCCGCTCAGACCACAGGGCTGGTTATTTATCTACACCCAAAGAGATAGACGTCACTTCAAATCCAGTAGAAATCAATCCTAACAGAGACGTGCACGTTACATACATCACTGCTTGGTCAGGCCACTTAAAAACCGCAGGACAGATTTACAGCTACGGCACAACCTTATCCATACAAGACATCAGAGGAATGAAGCTAAGGGATATTAGTGATCAACAAACGGCATTTATATTTCATCCATCAGCCTAACAAGTGCTGAGAAAGGTTACACAAAAAATTATAAACGAGATCACGGAAATAAAAAATATATTATAAATCTATGAAGCTGGTTTCTGCTTATATAAGAATAAATCAGATGGAGAGACTCAACATCCTCCATCCTGTCACGAAAAGCTGAATCAAAAGTATAAATCCACCTATGACAAGAAAGGACGTTCATAAATAGTGATTGTCCTGAATAATACTGTACGTTTGCTGCAGCAGTTACAACGGACGTTCAGATCAAATGACTTTAAATCACAGTACGGTGATGAGACTCTTAGCAACAGTAAAACATTTGGTATCCAAGAGCTAGTGAAACGCTGTAATAAGTGCATTATATAGAGAAATAAAGAAAAAAATGTTTACTCTCAACTCCGTTCTGTTATTCTGTATCAGTTCCCAGGTCCCAGTTTGACTTGACCATCACACCACAGTAATGATGAGCTCTGATTGGTTAGAATCAGCTACAAGATAAATCTTAAGTTTATATTGATACGCTCATGCTAATGCTAATGTGTTAGCCCATTTGTTTCTATAACTGAAAACCATATTCGTATGGCTGACCATTCTCAAAAAATGTGTACTTCTTGATGCAAAGGAAATTAAAACGGAGGGTCTTTGGAAGGAGTTTACAGGGTCAGTGATTTCTAACAGGACATTCGTGGATTAGTCAAGACTTAAAGACAGTGGGATTTGATTTCTCTAACATGATTAGTTAAATATAAATTAAAAAGACAAAAAGAGAGATAGCGAGAAAGATGCTATTAGAGCGACGGCTACTATAATAAAAGTGATAATGTTATGGAAAATCTGCAAAACAAGTTTAAGTGCAAGTATAAATGCATAAAAATATATTGAAAATTTCCTCCGTTAATAAATACATTTAAAAAAAAAGCAACTATTAACTTCACTCAGCCGGTCACTAATCGTTATAAGAGACCAACACACACACCTTACTAACGATAAATCTTTTATACGTATAATAAAACTGTAAAGTGGGAGTGTCGGTTCATTGAAGATATTTACAGAAAAACTATTTGGGGGGGGAAACAAGGAGTAATAGAACACATCACGATGGTTTTTGGAATTTTTGTCCGTCTGTTTGTGCATGCATCATGTAAAAAACAACTGAGCGAATTTTAATGGGGTTGACACATGTATTTGGCCGAGCTTGAGGAGTTGTAAATGGCTTCGTTTCTTCACAATCGACCAATGGGAAGCTACTTTGAAATTTAAATGGAAAACATCTTTATATATTTAAAAATAATATATATATATATATATATATATATATATATATATATTATTATTATTATTATTTTATTTTATTTTTTTTTTTTAATCAACCTTGGAAAAATTGGTTCATCCCAAAATTCAACAGATGGTGCTATACATTTCTTATGCACACTTTGGTGTACAATTGAAATCTGTTTAATAAACGCGATCTCACACCTTCACTCTGCATTTCACAGTAATAAACATTTTATTTCATTCCAAAATTTAACAGATGCCGCTGTGCATTTTTTTAAAACGTGTTTGTGAGTGTTTTAAACAAAGTCATGATCATTTAGTTCCAAATAAATATTTAACCACCCCCCCCCCCAAAAAAAACAACCTTAATTTAATTCTAATTACAAACTAGTTTCAATCCACTTATTAAGGAAGCTCTTTTTTTCAGACATTTAATTTATATCTGTCGTCTGAATTCATTAACATTTACTGGGTCGGTAATGAATGTGGTAGAAAGAGATAAACAAATTCTTATAAATTCTTCGGATAACTAAATGCAAAAAAATAATAATAATAAAAATCTGGCTTAGCATTTTAAAGTTGTTAAAGACCTCAAATATTTTCCCTTGAGAGGGGGGGCTGAAAATTAATTAGATACTCCCTCTGGCAAGAAAACATGTAAACGCGTCTAAATATAAAGAACAAGCTACTCCCTTCTGTCACTGAGATATCACTGCAGAAATAGTGTGTGTGTGTGTGTGTGTGTGTGTGTGTGTGTGTGTGTGTGTGTGTGTGTGTGTGTGTGTGTGTCAACATGTATAAATTTAGTTATAAAAACATGGTGGTGTGCAAATATTAAATGCAAATGTGAGAAAACAGAAATCAGCAATTTAATCATGGTTAATTTACAAACAAAAAACAAATAATAATGATAATATTATACCAATATTCCCCCTGGACATACACTTTAAGATCAGTGTTGGGTGTAACGCATTACAAAGTACAAAGTAACGCGTTAGAGTACTCGGATTACTTTTTTTGATGTAACGAGTAATCTAACGCGTTAGGTCCGCCTTTCAAGTACTTTTTCAAAAATATAATATATTATACAGACAATTTATGTAATCCGTGAGCCAGACAGCAGTCATTCCCAATCCTTTAGTGCGTGTGTGAGAGAGGAAGTCGTCCTACAAGCCCCGCCCCCGATAACCCGCCCCCCTCTGTTATTCCTGCTGTTATACCCCTATCTCACCTATGCGGTTTGACTACGCGAGGACCGACATGCGGACAGGTGGAAACCTAATTACAGCGCCAGTAATTTTGCAATGTGATTAGTTTAAGATTTCGTCAGACCGCCATCATTGTTGTTTACAGCACAAATTTGTCTAGATTTCAAACCATTTATCTGCATTAAATTTTGTCTAAGATCTTGTATCAGTTAAAGGAGAGTCGAATCACTCTGTAACGTCTTCTCCAGCACGTCCACAACAAAAATTCATATGTTTACCTCCGAGGCTCGTACAGTATACAGAGCTGCTGTTCTTCTATGATTCAACAGCTGGCGCACTCTAAACTATACACATATTAGCAGGTGACACAGCGCCCCACGTGGTTGGAGGGAATTATTTGCCAAATTTGTTTAGAATTTAGAATTTAGTTCCATCCTGAGAGCACGTTCTTAAGTTGGATTTGTTCTTAAGTCCAACAAAGTGAGTTTCATACACCTTTGACCTGAATATACAATGTAGATCATACCAATCCACTTGGCTAAATCTAAGCAGTACATTTGTCTCCTTTCCCCACACTGCCATCATGCAGCCAAAAACCGTAACCACGCCTAAGGAAAGGAATCTCACAATGAAATGTGAAGTGTAACAGTGTTGTCTTTAAATCGCGAGAGGATTCCAAGACGCTATTTTGTCTCAGAGCTGTTTCCCACTGTATTGGACTGTGAACTCTGTTTTGTTGAGGATTTTCTGAAATACTATTATTCACCATCAGGACAGGTTTACTGGACAGGCATTTCCTATAATCGTGCTCCAGAACTGATTTATTGAAATGGTTGAGGTCGACTAATTTCTCCCGCATCCCCACACACATCCAATATACCTCGACTTCGGACATTTTATACATTCACTTACAGACTGAAAATATTGTATATAGTTGTAAATATTGGTATCTGGTTCACTGCAATGTCTATTTTTTGTACAATACGCGCAAGCTACTTCTGTGATTTGTTCGCATCTACAAATGTTCTCAGAACCGCAGTCTGTTCATATCTGTGGAAATTCGTAACTCGAATGTACAAATCTGCTCCTAGTTATCGTTATATCATAATGAGTGAGTGTGGCAATACAAGTTGATAAATCAGCAGGTCATGTGACCAGAAACTACACATACAGTCTTCTCTACAGAACGCACAAACTAATCGGTCATGTTTTAGAAAAATGTCCTAAAAATGTTTTAAACTCAGCCAGCACAGAGAATGGAAATGTGTCGCTTCCTGGAATACATTTAACCAGAGAAAAAGCACAATGTGTCCTTTCTCACCGAACGCAAAAGAACTTTTACCAAAAGATATTTAGGGAATGAGGATTCAGAGCAACCACTTTCATCACCAGGGTTCATTACTTTGTTATTATAACGCAGATAATGGCTGTGAGGGAAAAGCAGCATGAAACCAAGACACAAAAATAAAAAGATAAACAGAGAGAGAGAGTACTATACACTTTAATTGAATTAAATGCATTCTAAAAAACAAAAAACGCCCTACAAAACTTATTAATCTTATTAATAACAAATGCTTTCAAGAAAACAGTGTCTCCTTCTCCGTCTGCTCACTAATGATTATTTTCAGACTAGCAAATTAACAACAAAGACGTTATTCATTCTATTTTTCCCTCTTTTACATTTTTTTAAATTACTGGTACATTGCCAAAAAAAAAAGTGTACAAGTAATTTAGAAGCTCACTGTATAATGCAAGACACATTATATTTTGTTAATGTGTGATGCAATAGAACTGCAATACACCATTTACATCACAGCTCTGTGATTTCTACTACTTTTGATGAATGGAAATTAATCTTTGTGAAGACACGGGGATGAAAAGAAGAAGTTCACACGGAATTCTCGACAACTAGTGCAAACTCCGCTACGTTACATGTGTAATGTACTGTGCCGCTACTGAAGAGCACAAGGCACTCGAGCCACGCTACGGACAAAACCCTTCCTTAGCCGCTGTAATGTTAAATAAATCTTTGGGAGCATTAAAGCTCACCATCACAAACGTCGTGTTTATTAGGAAGCTAATAACGTACGTCACCGGCGCGCTCGTGATCTGTCCATAAAGAAACTATTTCACTGGAAACACCTACAATAAAAAGTGAAGTACTGTATATCTTGTAACAGCTCCACTCTATACTTTAATAGTCAGTACTGGACTGTATGCAGGCACAGACGCTTCAGAAGTCTGCTTGAGGTTTTATCTGGAGCTCAGCAGCTAATGCACTCTACAAAGCAGCAGTAGATACAGAGACCATTAAAAGACAGCAAGTGTTGAACAAGCTTCAGGCCAAAAATAAATAAATAAATAAATCCTCAGATCTACTTTCCACAAGCAGAACATCATCTAAAAGGCTCCTGATTGGCACAAGAGAAAATTTTTCCAGTGATGGTACGTTTGAATGCAGTCATCCGCTGCCAAGAGAAGAGAGGACAAACCGGCTGTTCTCTGTGGGTGGGAAGGATGGCGTCCTCTTTGTCTCTCTCTCTCATATCTTCTATATTCATTCTTGCCATCTCTCTCGCGCCATCACTCTCTTTCACAGCAGTACCAGTCGATCATAATTATCCATCTGTAAGCTGACGTATGTAGAAGATGGCAGACTTTCCTCAAAGTGATGTCCTGACTTCATGAGCCTCAGAGGAGGATACTAGCTAGACATGCCATTTTGTTATTCTCAGTAAGAAACCCCGCATTTGCAGAAAAAAAACAAAAACAAACAAACAAAAAAAAAACTACTTTTTAGGAAATAAAAACAAAAATCCGTCAGTAGTTTGGGTATGGAAGACTGCGAGAGATTTAATATTTAGTCATAAGCTCTGTGGGTTAAATATGTCTAAGCGCCACAGACAGATTGATTTTTTATTTTTTTTTATATGGCAACAAAGGCAACAAGATGTATCTGATATTGTTTAGTCATGAATCATGTAATTCAATTTCTCCCTGATGAGCCGAGGGCGACTGTGTCACGTGAAAAACTCAACAACAACAAAAAAACTTTGAGAAGCCTGAAAAAGAAGAGAAACCTGACTCAACAGGGAACCCATCCTCTGAGTGATAACAGACAGCAGGGATTGATGAGCAGCCACACTGTGGGAGACGTGTTTAAGTTAATATGGAGCACTTTCGCTATTTGAGGCTCAAGGATAAAACTCTTTTTGATGATTTCAATCCTGAACTATTGAGCGACTGCAGTCACAAGTCATCAGTGAACAGCTGTCTGCATCAGCAGAGTCCAAGATCGTCTTAACGGTCAAGTGGACAGTCGCCGTAGCCGGTCACCTCACCTCAGTTCGGTGAGAACTCCCAAGCAGAAATGGGAAACCAGGATGAGTCAGACGACAGGTCATGGAGGGTTCATTGTCTACTTTCTGATCTTGTAAGTGAAAGAAAAAAAAAAAAAAAAGGGCCTGCCTCCCTCCCCCCCCTCAAAGTGGACGCAAATGCACACGGTGTTCAAAACAAACAGGAATCACCGGCCAGACAAGCAGGTGTTTATATACACGCAAACACACACAATAAGAACTGTATATGTAAGGGTTTGACTTGACCTACAGGAGGCAAAAAACACATTCAGGGAATGTGATACGCACGTCTCCTGACTGCACACTCAGCGTTAGACGAGTACGTGAAATGGATCACAGGTTCAGACTGAATCACTATTTTCGTTCATGGATCTGATCTTTTCTCAATCACCAAAAATAAAAAGGGGAAACAAATACTTTTGCAATCTCTTAGTAATATTACTTGTAGGACTTAAAACAACACTTCAAGTACAGTACAAGGACTAGCCATAAATAAAAACAATATTCAAAATATCAATGTTTAAATAAAACAATCAATAGTTAGATTATTCTGCAATAGTTAAGATTATATTTTAAGTTAAATTGATGATGTGGACACGGGCTATATTTTTCTTCACTGTTGTTCAAATGAAAAAAAAAAAAGGTCTGTACTGTACCTTGAACAATAGTGGATAAAAATAGATCGCTGTTTTATTGTCTTGGTACTTTTATTGAAACAGTATTGGGTTACAGACATACAAGTGATAGAAGAAAGATTATTTGGCTTGGTTCTGATGGGAGTGGGCGGCTTTTCAGCACCGCATACGAGAGTTTTCTGTCGGTGTGATCTGGCAACCCTGGCCTGCACAAACCTTGTGGGTGAGAGGGAGTTTGCACAAACAAAAATATAATACATTCATGTGTGTGAGGAAGAGTTTGAGTGAGTGAAAACAGAACTTATGTACAAAGTTTTTTTTGCTCAGAATGTTATAACTACAACACCACACAGTGGCAGTAAAATAATTTTATTGCGTACCGTGATGGTTAATTTTTGGACAAGCTGAAGAAAGGAGCATTTCTCAGAACAAAAGGAGCAGTATTCGGGAATTCCATCTGGAAGCTCGCACCCACCACAGGACACAAGACGCAAACCAATGAGTCCCTCAAGCTCAAAACGAATGATAAATATATTAAATATTACTTTCAGTGCAAAGCACATTTAATACAAGGTGCGTTCAAGTCAAACCAGGATTTTCTGGTGAATGAAGACATGAAGGTAAACTGATATTTAAGCCGAGGATGGTGATGGTGTCCAAGCACTAGTAAGACTCTGGTGTAGGAGGACTATATAGAGACAAAGGTAGTTTTTACTCTCATGACTGTGTTCTCTTATTCTGCGCAATCAAACCAACATCCCTCACACAATGAGGGAAAAAATAAAAACAGTTTGAAGTTGCCCAAAGTCATGAAAACATACTTCTTTAACTGTACCAGTGTATGAACACACAACATAATGTACACAAGTGTCCTCTCTCCTTTGATGACTGATTTCACTCTCCTTTTCAGTCACAGACCAAATTAAAATTAACTTACACAAAACACGGGAGAAGCACGGAGCTCTCCTGGTGACATGGAGATGAAGATGTCACAAACACCTTAAACAAGTATCTTCGATCTTTGTGTTTTATCTAAACACAGCGTTAGACCAGGAACAGAACATGGCATACTATAGCAGAGATATCACCAATGGCAAATGTCTTAACTTTTATTTTTACAAACAGTTACCATAGAAACTATAACATACTATAAAGAGAGCTTTAATATTAGTCTATTGTTTGTTTTACAGCCTTAATGACTTTCTGAGGTGTGAAATATTATAAATAAAAATACAAAAATAAGTGGCACCTTCTAGTCAGATTCAGGCATTTATGAAAGTGTATAATAGCCGTTTCAATTATAGTCCAATATGTACAATAGTCTTACCTGCTTACTGATATTTTTATCTTTTATACTATAGCACTTTTTTGAACAAGATTATATATCACATAAAAATATGCACTTTTTTTACTTTACTTTTTATACTATGATGATCAAAAATTTAAACATCACTAAGTGTTGAGTGTTGAAATAAACCGAGTATTGTGAAATCATCAGCTGCTAGTCAGACAGGTAGACTATCTTTGTTTAAAATCTTTTATTTTTTAGCCTGGGGATGAACTCAAACGATGTTATCTGCGGCTGTTTGTCTGTACTACTGTGAGAATTCAGAACACAGCGTTTCCTCACAGGGTTCTCAAAACACACCACCTGTAGTCGCTTTTCAGTCCAGCTCAGGATGTTTGTGCCGTGTTGATTTGACCAGTTTACACCTCGACTCAGTATGGCTTTGGTCTGTTTGATTATCAAACTAATTAAAACATATTTATATTATAAATGTATTTATATAATAAGAAAGTTCACTCAGACTGATCCTGTTACAGCGTTGTTTGTTAAATGTTAAACTGCTTCCTTGTTTCGATACATTTCCATATCTTTGTGGTGTAAAACTATAAAAATGTGTTTTATATACAGAAAACTGAATACAAAAACCTGATTATTCGTTGTCTTTTGGCATTTGCCAGAATGCGGCACAGAAACATGTGACTCGTTTTTTTCCCCCAGACATCCACCACCGCATTATTCACATGACTCAGAAACGGAGGAGCAAAAACATGTCCATCAGTGGCAGTCACCACCATCCTCTTCTGACAGCCGCTATGAAGATGTAGATAAGACCTCAATGACGGGCTGAGATTCCACTGCCCATATACAGCACGTGGCAACAAATCCTCGAATCCAGACACGGCCAAAAGTGAAGAAAAGGGCACACTCCCGTGTCCATCTCGAACACTGCTCAGGAGTAACGCCACACGGAGGATTTATTCTAAAACGTCAGCTCAGGGCTAAAACCTTAAGCCAAGCTGCACCTTGCACTTTACAGTATATATAAGAAAAAAAAAAAGTCACCTGACGTAACAAGCAGTTATACAAAAACAGAACGGAATGGAGAATTCAAACATGTGGATTCTGATTCGACACAACAGCAAGGTATTTTTATTACCTTAAAAGGCTGTTTATGCTATTTTAAAAAGGTGACGCATTCTCTCCCATACTCCCCCGATCTTACGCCACCTGATGCCTGATTGTAGGGAATGTTAAAGGAGAGTGTGTTCAACACCAAGAACCGTGCCGACAACAAGGCAACCTTTTTCGTGTGTGTGTGTGTGTGTGTGTGTGTGTGTGTGTGTGTGTGTGTGTGTGTGTGTGTGTGTGTGTATATAATACAAACCAAAAGTTTGGAAACACCTCGTCATTCAAAGAGGTTAAATTTGTATTATGGCAAGAAGAAAGCAGCTAAGTAAAGAAAAACGAGTGGACGTCATTACTTTAAGAAATGAAGGTCAGTCAGTCCGAAAAATTTGTGTAAAAGTGTCCCCAAGTGCAGTCACAAAAACCATCAAGCGCTACAAAGAAACTGGCTCACATGCGGACCGCCCCAGGAAAGGAAGACCAAGAGTCACCTCTGCTGTGGAGGATAAGTTCATCCGAGTCACCAGCCTCAGAAATCGCAGGTTAACAGCAGCTCAGATCAGAGAGCAGGTCAATGCCACACAGAGTTCTAGCAGCAGACACGTCTCTAGAACAACTGTTAAGAGGAGACTGTGTGAATCAGACCTTCATGGTAGAATATCTGCTAGGAAACCACTGCTATCTGCGGAAATTCATAACTGTATTCATCTCAATCAGATTGCTGGGTTAAATTAACTTTTGAACTAGAAAGCATGGCTAGTCCTCATTCAAGGCCCTTTATATTATATCTTACTATGAAAACTGTGGCTTCCTTAATTGTGTGTTTTTGGCCTGCTGCTACAAGGCAGACTTGACTAAGTAGTAATGGAATCTGTGATCGATCATTAAACAAAACAGAAAAAAATCTCACGAAACATGCTTGCCTACAAAGAGGATCAACATCAGAGCCAGTATCCTGAGCAGAAGATGCAATAAATATTAATGGCAGTGAGTGTGATCAATGGCTCCACTCTTCTCGCTGACCTGTAATGGCCTGGCAGAATTACACGGCATGACTTGTGTAACAATCCGTGTACAAGGCAGGTAATAAGACACCACCTAATCAGATAATCAATATGACTCAGAAGAAGAAGACAGCTCCACAACATCTGGAGTGGGTCTTGATCAGGAATATGACGTGAGAGATGAAACGTCGCACAAGAACATCTTTAATAATTTATATTTCAAGTTCGTCTGATCTGATGATCCTGTACAGTACTGTATATCACGGCATTGTTAAATATTAAAAAGTAATAAGCTGCTACACCAGCACATAATCTTTAGCCTTTAGCCTGATAGATGATCTGGATGTCTGAGCGAGTGTGAGAGACAGCACGAACGGATGCAGGAGCGTTTCGATGACATTTACAGTACCAGCTAAGCGACTTCTCATTCAAAGTGTAATAAGAAACACGAAGAGGCAATGCCTCCTGTGAAAAATGGAAATGAATACATTTCAGGATGTGTAAATATAAAGTATCACGCTGTCTTGATGGATCGTGTCCAGGATGTTCACACGTCTCTGAAGCATGTTGTGTGGAGCCTCGCAGACATACTGAGAGGGATGGACTTTGACTCTTCCACCAGCAGATCTCATCCTGTGTTACACAAACACCTCGACTGATGAATCAGGCAGAAAGACTTTAAACGCAATCGCAGTGCTGTAATAGACTGGTATAGTCATGAGAAGCGAACCCTGGGTCTGGAGTAGTGTAGCTCGACAGTTAGGGCTCCGACACTGTCGCTCTCTTGTGCAACGTCCCTCTCTAAAACTGAAATTTTTATCTGTTTTAGATGCATCTTTTAAGCCTTCTCCACACATAACACAGTATTTTTAAACTTCACTTTAGACAGAATTTTCCAAAACTGGATGAAAGGCCAGATAAAAATCTCAGATTTTAAAAATATCCAGCTACATGTGGACATGGCCTTTAACTTTTCATCTTTAACCCCCCTCCAATAAATGTTTAAAAAAAACATTTTATTTTCCTTTTTTTTTTTTTTTTTTTAACCAACTTCATTATTTGATAACTATTTTATGACTTTTTAAAACATTTCAAAATATTAGTTCTTCATACTTGACACATGAAGACCCGGTTCATCCTCCATTATGGTGGAGCAGTGACTTGCTGGCCTAGTGTGTGGTAAACCTATTTGTCAACAAAATCTATTGTTTGGCCTTCTAGCATAATTATTCCACTGGTGCAGTAGTTGTTCTTCATCGCCTGGGTCTTGTTCCTGTTGATTCACAGACCAGCTTTAGCACTACCATGGTTAAGTTCTTGTAGCCTCGACTCATCAGTCTGTACGTCGTAGGTGAACGTTCGCAGTTGTTGAGTTTCTTTGCTGAGCCGACAAGGTTTCTTCTTTGGCTTTCATGGGTCGTCCACACATTTATTCAGCTCAGAGTTTCCCAAATTCTCTGTGAGGGTTCCTTTCATCTTCCAGTCGCTGCTGTTAATTTAAAAATCTCTCTCAGGCTGTGTCTTGTTAGCATTCATCGCCTGGTACATCCACTGCTTCGTATTTGGCTTGTCACAGAATTTGTTTGTTTCCTTCAACAAATATTGCTTTTATCGTCATAAAGTCCCTTCTGGGATTGGTCCATCCTGGTGACCAGCGAGCGTCTTCTCACATCTAAACCAGTTGGGACTCCAACAAAAATTACCAAAATTGTTACGGGAACATATCTGAGGAAGGCCAGAAAAGAAAACTCGGAAGGATTGTTCCTGGTTCTGCAAAACTAAGCAGCTCATTTCCTTATAAAACTGTACTTTTTGGTGCTTAAACTATATTTTAAGCAAAGGGTCGTCACACCAACTATCAACTTTGTTCCATGAATTATTGTTTACTGTTTTAAGACATCCTTGCTCTGAAGTAGTTATGTGAACATGCCTAAGACATTTGCACACCACTGAATACATACATACTGTACATAAAACATACAAATATGTTTATAATGTATATAAAGCTGAGAATCACCAGGGACCAGACGACACAATATCATGGAACGTTGGTTTAAAAAAAATAATAATAATAAGGATATCATTTGTTTTGGATTTTTTCCTTCAGATTTAGTCATGAGTCTGAACAAACTTGACAATATTGTAGTGTTATTACATGAACGGCAGCATTTTACCACCTCAAATGCAAACATATAAAACATTTTTTTTTAAAAAGGAAAAAGAAAAAGTTGGAAAAATGCATTTTGGAGTCAGTGACTCGAATGCACGCACACAACTAAGCAAGGAAGAACCAATCCAAATTAATCTATATGTAATTTACACAAGTTTAAAGACATAAATCAACAAAATAAAAGGTAAAAAAAAAACAAAGACTTATTTTGCTGAACTTATAGCACTTTTTTTTTTTATCATGTTGCTGTTTTTCAAAATTCAGTCACAGCAATTTGTGAAAGATTTTCTCTGATGCGATGCTAAATGTAATCAAGCCCATACTTGGACTTGACTGTCGACACAACAGCAAATTGTGAAAGATTTTCTCTGATGCGATGCTAAATGTAATCAAACCCATACTTGGACTTGACAGGCAACACAATGAAATCAGCAAAACAGACATACTTCGGGGCAAGGTTTCCAAGTCACCTTAAGATTCCTGGACACAAAGAGGTTCCTAAATTCACAAACAAATCCGAGGCCAGTCTGGCGATTGATTGCAGCCGATGCGAGGAAGCAACAAAGACAGAGGAGGGAAAAAAAAAAGATAAGTAAAGCCATTTACCAATGTGACAACAAGCTATTATAATAGCTCGGACAGTTTCCAAGGCAACCCTTCGTGGCTTTTGTTCGTGCATGCTTCAGGTGAAGAAATAGATCTTATCTGAGCAGGACGGCAAAATGTGGAGGGAGAATGAAATCCGGCGGACATCACATCAGCACCGCTGCTGCTCTGACTGAAGGGAGATGAAAGACACAAATTTGATGGAGTGTTTGATTTATAGTCTGCTCTGTTTTAAGACTTTTTCCTACACGTCAGGAATATACATCTCTGATAAGTACAAATACAGTTAATTCCATCTAGGTTCATTATACAGAACCCAAAGCTTACGAAGTTGTGCCAAATATTACACCCACTGTAGGGTACCTTCAGCTAATGGATGGAATAGATGTGGGACTAATGTACGGTACACAGCCCTACAAAATAAACAGGTTCACAGAAACTAGATGGAATCCGAAGTACTTTCTGTAGTCACCCTGCCTCAAGGTTTGACACGTTGCAGCCGGACTGTAAAGAGTATAGAGGCTGATTATCCAGGCCAATATTGAGCAGTTTTACTATATTTGTATCTGTCTTTTTTCGCAGTATCGAGCATTCGTACAAGTGAGCGTGTCCTCTGTGACTCTCTGAGTTATGGGAAGAACAGAAGCCATCTCACTGGAGAACACGCTGATGCTCAGTCTCCACCACGGTCTGATGCTCCCGAATTAGGACTACAGGTCGACTCAAAGACTACACTCACTCACTAGTCGACTACACCACTTTAGGACATGGGGCGGGGTACTGATCCATTGCAGGGCACACACACATACCATTCACAGTGTGTGCATCCACACACTATGGTCAATTTGGGAACGGCAATTAGCATGTCTTTGGGAAAAAAACATGTAAACTCCATGCACACCGACCCTGAGCAGGAAATCTAACCCGGATCCTAGAGGTGCGAGGCGACAATGCTAACCCCTGTGCCGCTGACTTGAATTATATATTTTACTTTATTTTCTTTATAAACCTTCTGAAAGCTATTTTTGTTTTATTTATTTCTAAAACAAATAAAATTTTAAGATAATCTTAGACAGTTCTCCTTCAAAGGTATTTCAGCTAAAGCTTGGTGTCGGTACTATTCTAAATTTTGACACCAAGATTTACATTTTTTGCTTACAATGCACATCGGTTTCAAATATCGGTTATCCGTCTCTATCGTTACTAACAATTAAAATAAATAAAACGTGTTTTAAAAAAAAGAATATTTTATATTCCTTTGCATGAATATATACACACACAGTACATCGGTCGACCCCCTAGAAGAAAGGTTACTCATGTTACCATGGACATCCTGACTACCTGAACCAGTGTGGGCGTGTTCTCTTGTAACCGCACTTCTTGTTTAAGCCGCTGACGGGATGCTTTTCATTATTCTCACTTCATTACATTTCAGCAGTTCTTGAAAGACTCGAAGAAGTATCATACAGCGATTACAGATCACATTCTGTTGTTTTAAGTTAAAAAGCCCTGAACCTACAGTACAGTATAATCTGCATTATCTTTTGCCACCTCATCATCATCAACTGGATAGTTGCATGAAAGGGCAAGGAACAGTGCTTTGAGTATATGCTACGAGTCAAAAGTTTGGACACTTTCTAATTCTATGGTCCTTCCTGATTTTATTTCTTTCTACGTTGTAAAACAATGCTTAAGGCATCCAATTTTTTGTTCCTTCATAAGAGCTCTAATCTGAGGTGCTGCTTGTTAATTGGTGATTTCTGAGGCTGGTAAGTCTAAATGAACTTTGGTCTTGCATTCCTGTGATGGTCTGCATGAGAGCCAGTTTCATCATGGTGCTTGATGGGTTTTGCAAATGTACTTGACAATACTGTTCTTACAAGAACTATTACAGAACAGCTGACCTTCATGTCTTAAAATAACTGTTGTTGTTGTTGTTACATAATTGCCTAATGCCATGTGTGTCATTTCATAGTTTTTAAATCTAGATTATTTTTCCAGAATGTAGAAATCATTAAACAAAAAACTGAATTAGGACACGTGTCCAAATGTATGACCGGTACTGTATTTGATCTTACATTATAGAACAGTATGCGTTTTAAATCTTGCAAACGTAAGCTGTACAATAAGAATAATACACTTTTTTTTCTTTTTACTTAACAGTAATAACCTCCAAATGGATTAATCATCTCCAGTAGAAGATTTTTGTTCTTTTCAGGGATGAAAAATCATAATTAATTCCTTTACTCGGCGCAGTGCTAAAAAAGACCACTCGCCCTATTGAAACTATTCCACTACAGAGTTAAGAAATGAAGGTTAAATGAATTTCACGACCTTGTTGCACTTTGGGTCACTACTTACTGGTAATCATAGTTTAACCGGGCTTTTATGTCATATCACTGAATTGATGAATTGGAAAGCAAACCTGACTTAATTCACAGTCCAGAAAACTTTTCTTTCTTTTAAGTCATGTGATTCAGTAGCTCCAACCGGAGAGCTCAGCTAATTAAAAACCGCCACTTCGAGTATACCAAACTCAAATGCGGCTTATTCATGGATAAAGCAGGTCATAAATAGAGGTCACTCCAGCTCTATACGTACGTTTAAAGGATCAATTAGACGGCATATATGTGTATGTAGATAAATAGATAGATAGATAGATACACATATATATATATATATTATATATATATATATATATTATATATATATATATATATATTATATATATATATATATATTATATATATATATATATATTATATATA
>JAAGKR010004632.1:42119-57119 GCA_011419295.1 Clarias macrocephalus
TTTTTTTTGTTTGTTTGTTTTTGCTTGGATATCTGGATAAGGCTGCAACCAAATAAATTGTAGTAATATTTATATAGATTAGTTGGAAATTAATATCCAATACCAAATACTGTATTTATTTAAAATGACTTTTTCAGCACCTGCATAAAAAAAATATTGCTGCAAAACTCTCAGCGAGCAGGTAGGAGTGGTTGTTTATCTCGTTATCATTTATTCTTCTAACACAAGGCTGAATCCCAAATCCCTCTATGTACCCTACTCACTGCATTAGCTTTTCATTTCACACTATTTGTGATTAAACCCCGGAACAGTTGGGTAGCTTTTAATTATAAGGCTTGAAATGTCAGTATTAGTTAGCGTTACCTGCACATCATTTTATGGAGCGTAAAGCGCAGCGTATTCCATAGCGTCGTCTCATTTGTAACAGAAGCGCCGAGTGAGCTAACGCTATCAATAGCAGACGGCACCAAATCCAGGAGGAATCACATATTTGTACAAAGTCTGAGGTAATCATGTTATGAAAACAGATTAAACTTAATGCAAATGAATATCCCCATTACCTTCTTCATCCATTTTCACATGCTTGTTTATCTTTTGAATAAGTTACCATAGCATACTGTGTATGAAAATAATCAGCAGAACGGAAGCTATATAAAATGTTAAGCTCCTCTTTTATCTGTGTGCCAAAACATCAGGTAATCCAGTAGGCAAGTAGGTAATCATCAATTAGTCTCTTTATGTTACTTTTTTGGCTCTGAAATGCACCTCAAATGTAATCATGAATTAAAATACAGAGTAGAACAATTATAGCAGTTTAAAGAGTTTTCGCAGTCACTGACATCAAAAGCATCAATTGGATGTATTAAAAAAAATTAAGGTTCAACGTGAATTCTCAGGAAAGCCTGTCCACCATTACTGCGAATGCGATACGAAGCATGAAGTGTAACCAGTCTTTGTGAACTCCACCTGCAGAAGCCATTTTTGTATTTTTTTGCTGTTATGAGTCATGGGTCCTCAAGTGGGTTAATGGTTCTTTAGTAAAAAGGAAAGTAAAAAAAAAATGCAAATTAAAGTAGCTCCTAAAGCCCTCATAATTTCACAGGAGGGAGCCGCAGCTGCTGAGCCACAGGACCGATTCTACAGTATTAGAGGCTAATGGCGATGAACATTAGCCTAGAAAAAAAAAGCTTACAAAAAGATTGTTTGGAAAACAGAAACTTGACAAGAAATTGGACCGTCGTCAACAAAGATGAGCAGATTTAAAAAAACGAAAATTTTATTTAAAAATTAAAAATTAAAAATAAAAATCACCTGTTCTGATGGGACATCTTAAAAAAAGAAAAACAAAAACGAGAAGCCTTACAAATAAATTATTCATAACGCACATTTCCAAATAAAGTGAAAACAGATTGTGTCCTTGAAAAGACTCGCTTTCTAAAAAGTCTTTGAAAAGTCTTCTTGTTGCAAGTGTCTCACAGAAATACGATTGCTAATGGAAATTAATTCGTCTAAAAGGACAAAACAAAAACAGTTTCATTAAGTTTTAGAAACAAGTCTATGACTCTTAACAACTGGAAAATTATATAATTTTTTTCTATCTACTGTAGATCTCAAATTTAGTACATTCAAAAAAAAAAGTTAATGGACTTTTTTTTTTTTGCACAGAGATGAAGCGGATCGGTTTCACAGGTAACACACAGCCTCTACTCAAATGACTTAAATGTCAAAGACGACCTGTCTGCATGTGACAGACTTGAAAAATGAGGTTTATTAAAATAGTTTATTTTATAAAAGGCAAAAACAAAAAAAAAAAGCAACGGATGAGGAAAGGGGGAGAAAAAATGTTTCGCTATTATGTCAAGTGTCTCAGTTTTTAATGACAACACTTCACACTTCTAACTCCCTTGTGAAATTTATTCACAAGGTATAGCGGTGAAAAAAAAGGAAAGAAATGACAGGCGAGAGAGAGACGATGAAAAGAAAAGAATATTTCTATTCACGTTCCATCACAGCAACAGCACCACACACAAATACACACACACACACACACACACACACACACACACACACACACACAAATGCAAATGAGATGCAAATTTCAAAATGTTAATGGCACCGGCATTCTCTCTCAATTCATCATCCCTTTCCAAATGAATTTTAAAGGATCAATCAAGTAGCAATATTTGGATTTCTCTCTCTCTCTCTCTCTCTCTCTCTCTCTCTCTCTTTCTCTCCCCATGAATATCATGCATAATTTGGGCTGAGCCTGAGGCAGAAGACTCCTCAGAGAATTTCCTCTTTAATACTGTGCGGTCTCCACAGGGCAAAAATGAGCGGCACATTTCACTGGAAGCGAAAATAAATTGGAGAACATAGTATCAGTGTTGCAAGATGTGCGAATTGAACACTCCACGGCACATGTTCAACGGTCCTCTGTGCATTCTGCTCATCTCCCACATGTCACATGTGGACACGGGTGCTCTAAATGGTACCAACCATCATCCCGATTATGCGCACATGCCAACGCCGCTTATTGAGCATTCCGCTCCACCCGAGCCTTTCGGTTAAAGCAGGATGGTAGCTGGTAATCCTGGTACACACACACACACACACACTTGAGGCCGCATGGCATGGTCTGCAAAGTAAACACCATCTGCCCATCCTGGGTGGTGGCCGTGCGTGTATGCCCCAGCCGCTACCTCTCACACTTCGCAGACATTTAAGCCCCGCTGCAGGAGACCAGGATGCCCTGAGGGTGTGAGGATTAGAACTGGCTACTTGCTGACACTGACCACTAAAAATACTACTGCTGCTAAGAAGGAGAAGTCAGAAGAGACCAGGTAGAGGTTAAGAATTAGCAAAATTATTAGCAACGAACAAAAACTGCAAAGTACATCATTATACTAGAACAAACAAAAAAGTAAAACACACAATTAACGTAGAACACCGAAAAGTCAAAGTACAGTATTTAATTACTGAAGAAAAGCACTAGGTTTTATCACTGTACTAAACCACAATGACTTAATCTGCCTAATGACTTAATACCCTAACCCATAAAATACCAAACTAGAAAATAAATATATACAAAATATAAGCAAACTAACAAGCACCAAACTACCAAACTAGAAAAGTACAAGCTATTAAATGTTCCAAACTTTAATGCTACAGAAACTACAAAGCTCTAAACAGCAATGCATTAAGCTATAATTACTAGTCTACAATATTCTAAACTAGAAAGCTCTGCGAACTACAAAGCTCTAAACGAAAATGCAATAAACTATAATGCTCTAAAATACAAACTACTACAGCAAAACAGGAAACCTATAATAAGTACAAGTATTAAACTAAGAAGCACCAAACTAGAAAGTACAAACTCTAAACTACACAGTACCAAACTATAATGCTCTATACTACGAATCACGAAATAAAGAATGGTACCAAAACCCCCTCCAACAGCAACTTCTTCCAACAATCCAACAACAGTTTGGTGAAGAACAATGCATTTTCCAGCACGATGGAGCACAAAGCCATAAGGCAAAAGTGATAACTAAGTGGCTCGGGGACCAAAACGTTGAAATTTTGGGTCTATGGCCTGGAAACTCCCCAGATCTTAAACCTATTGAGAAGTTGTGGTCAATCTTCAACAGGTGGGTGGACAAACAAAAACCCACTAATTCTGACAAAATGCAAGAAGTGATTATGAAAGAATGGGTTGCTATCAGTTAGAATTTGGCCCAGAAGTTGATTGAGAGCAGCCCAGTCAAATTGCAGAGGTCCTGAAAAAGGAGGGCCAACACTGCAAATACTGACTCTTTGCATAAATGTCATGTAATTGTCGATAAAAGCCTTTGAAACGTATGAAGTACTTGTAATTATGTTAGTACATCACAGAAACAACCGAAACAAAGAGCTAAAAGCAGTTTAGCAGCAAACTTTGCAAAAACTAATATTTGTGTCATTCTCAAAACTTTTGTCGTTGAAAACCAGCAAGTACTGCAATACAACGCTCTAAGCTACAAAGTACAAGGGTCGGTCGGCCTTCTGATCCACACATTCAACTCGTCACTTTCCCTTTAAAAACACAGATGCTCTTCCTGACACAACCCCTACCGTTTGCGGCATAGACATTTTGCAACGGGGGATTAGCATTATCTACTTATCTCGGTGAGTTAACGGAAACAATACTTTTTTAATTCCAGTTTTGCACACCCTGCTCTTTACTGCTAACTAACTTGAAATAAAATAAAATAAGACTTAATGATGTTCTGTACATATGACAGCACGCTCTGCATTTAACCAGTCTATTATTAACATTTCCTACTCGGCGAAGTGAGATTAGGTTTGTACAAAAAAAAATTTATAAATACCTTTACACAGTTTTCTTGTAGTCACGCCTTCACTATACTGGCGGTCTAAGTAATATCTTCTTGAAACCAGGTGTGCAGAAAGTAATGAATCCTGGGCCGAGATTTAGGCCTAGTGGAAAAACACGAGGGGCGGGCTGGCCCTTTTAAAAAAAAATAATAATAAATAAATAAATAAATAAAAATCACACAAAAAGAAAACATTTGTAAAAAAAAAAAAAATTTCACTCCAGAACAACTGATTCTCATTTGAGTCACTTTAATTCCTTGTAACATTTTCATGGTTAAAATGTAGTCCTTGGACAGTGCATTACATTATTACCCATAGTGCATTTAAAAAAAACATTTAATGAAGTATCCAATAAAAGGTATGCAAGCTCCAACAATGCCTCATGCTTTCATTCATCAGGATAGATACTGTAGCGACTGGCCTTGTATAAATAAACTAAAAATGTTGCGTAAAGCCACTAAAGTCAGCACATATTTGTAATTTAAATGCTTTTGCTACTTGTATATTTTGGTGGTTTTTGGTTTACAGGTACTTTGCAACATTAGAAAGAGAGGACATAACTTATTTCATGTATTAAAGTACTTTTGGCTTTATTTTCAGCTTTCAATCTAATGACCATCACTATGCCCAATAGTCTAGCACCTGCATTACCAAGACGTGCATATTAGATTTTATAAATCCACAGCTGACATTCAGAACAAAATCCGTAATTTACTGGATTGCTCTTTGTTCTTATGACACATGGAAGCAAAAGAAATATGCTAACAATGTCACAAACATCAGTTGGTTTGTGAATGTGGACACACACACACACACACACACACACACACACACACACACACACACACACACACACACACACAGAAGTGAGGAGTGAATTACTGCATTAAAAAGCTGTTCAAGCTTTGTGTGCACACAGGTTCAGCATCACAAAGTAAACGACAGTGCCACCTGCTGTTGCATGTTGAAACTAAAACAGCATGCTACACAATCGTGACCATTATATCCTTAATAATAATTACAATAATAAATGGTGAACTGAAAAATATTGTGTATGGAATAATGGTCACAAAACTGCATCTCTTTCTGTATAATTTCTTTCAGTTCATGCGCATAGCGTGAGTCTGGATTCTAACTTAAAAGATGCACTTTTATCATTTAAATTTGACTCAACCTAATTAATTAAATAATATTAAACTGAGTTAATCTGAATGTTTAAATCACTTAAATACACAATGCTGAAGTGACATGAACTTCTTGTCTAAATTCATCTACACATCTTGCACAATTCTATAACGGGCATCTCTTTTGTCACTATACATATATATTGTGTATATTTAAAACATACCGTAAATCTACCTCTCTTTACTCATTTCTCTGAAGGTGTTTTGCCGATGCGTATATTGGATAAAAGCACTACACAAAATAAATATATTAAATGTATCCTATTTGATAACTTTTCTGCATGAAAGCTCATTTTTTAAATTATTATTAATGTCTTATTTATTCCTACATGTTGAGCCAAAAAAAAAAAAAATTATTTAAAAAATAAAAAATTATAAATAAAATAGTTTGTTTGCCCTGGTGTGGCAATTTTTTGTGTACCAGTGAACAGTACAAAGCAATTAGATATTTTGGCCTTCACATCTTTAATAGTCTGGCGCCGTTTGTTGATTCTGTGGAAATCCTCCAGACCACTAAATATATCCCAGTGTCTTAGAGACAACATGTTCTCATTAAAATGAGAAAATTTACCAGTAGATGGCGACCATTTCTTATGTACTTTATCTATTTGCAGCATTCACCCCCTGACTAACCCACTTTCCTTTTTTATTTTGGTACATTCATTTTAAGTTTTTCGCATTTCCTTCTTTATTCATTTATTTTTATTATTGTTGTTTATAGTTGGTTATTTTCCTTTATGTCCATTTACTCTGTGCATACTTTTCAATTTATTTTCTCTCATTTTCTATTAGATTTCTCAAGTTTCGTTTTGGCAGAAGAGTTGTACAATTGTGATTTAACGATTATAAATGCTTTTATAATTTAAAAAAAAAAAAAAAAAGCACCCAAAACCTAAAATAAATACAATGTTTGTTGAATAAAGAAGCAGAACAAAAAAAAAAGGCATTTTAATTAATTTGACTGTAAAGAAATTAGCTGTTTCGATTAGAAAGCCTGCTGGAACAACCTAAAAGCATGAAAAAAATTTTTTAAGCTTTTCTATTTCTGCTGCATAATAAATTTCCTTCTGTCACAAGGAGCTCATAAGACACCACAATAAAACCTAGGTTTATTACATGAGAAATATTTTTCCTGAGCACTGGATTCATTGGCTTATACAACGTGATGATTCACTCTGCTGTACTTATAAAAAGTTGAGCTTCTGACCAGCGCTATGTAGTGCATTAATATACTGGAAATCACGAGTCTCACTCTCTTTTTAGATTAAATTGTAATAATGACAGCATTTTAGTCGGACGATCAATAACACAGAACAGCACTATTGACGGAAAAAGTCTGCCAAAAATCAAAACTTGTGAAGTAAGTGCAAGTCTAATGTAGTACCAGAAGCAGCCAGGAGATGTTGCTTTTGAGCTCTGTGTGTTACATCCTGCATGTCAGTATTGTAGCACAATTGACACACTTTAGTGAGCTCTCGCTCTCTCTCGCTCTCTCTCTCACACACACACAGATCTACAGGACATGTTCTCAAAACTCATCACCGCACAGCTGCAGCACCACGCTTCTGCTTCAACACACCTGCATCTTCGCGTTCTCATTTTCAGAAGGAACAATAACACATGCAGATGAAAATGATGTGTGAATTATCTCTCGCACATTCTTACACACAGCCAACCTGCACACATTTGTACTATGTTTGTATTAGGATTTATTGCCATATCAGCTTCACAGGCTATTTCATGACAGACGCATATTAAACATTCGACCAATTTATACGAAACAATATAATATTAATTTAAAAGGTAGTAAAACAAAAAATATATATATATTAATAAATAAATATAAGGCCTTGACCAGAGGAACAAGATTTTATACAAGGTTCTTTAGATTTTCTAGCTTTATCTTGCAGAATACGTTCTTTAAAGTTTGTTCTGGTAGAAATCATTGTCTCATGGCATTAAAACTTGGGCAGGTCAAAGGTATATGGTTTATAGTCAGATCAGTGTTACAGTGCTGACATTTTGGAGCTTCCTTGCCCTTCAAATAAATATGCATGGGTCAAACTCATATGGTCTATACATCACCTTGTATATACACAATTTGGTCATGCCAGGATCTGAAGGGGTGAAAGCATCTTTTTCCCACCACTGGACAGAGAAAACAAACCTTCTTTACGAGCTTTCCGTTTGTCACAGGGCCCATTTGTCCGTGCATACTAAGTGTTGTAGAATATTAACCTTTCAAATGGTGAGAGAGATTATGCTGCTGTTTTCTGAACACCACTCGTACACGTGGCTTTAACTGTACCCTGCGTGTCCTCCAGCCAGTCGCGTGTCGGTGCAGGCAGATGATTTAACAGTGACTCAAATCTCTGCACCTCGTAACACCGGGCCACGGTGCCCCACTGAAAAACCTGGCACCTGTAAAACCCTCAAGATAAGCTGCTCGTTTCTTCCAACTTGGCTGATTTTCAGTCACACCTCTGCCAAATCGGTGATCAAGCCAGTACGAGCTGTTACACGTATCCATGAGCTTCTGTGAGAATGCATCTGCGCGTGAGAGAACACACTCACCAGTCCTGCGGTTAGAGACGGAGCGGATTGGCCCAGTGTCTGGTTCCTCATGCGGATGAGGTTGTTCGCTTCTCCTGCCTGCTGTTGCCAGGCCAGCTGACTCACACCGCTGTGCATGCTGCTGGATAGAGGCAGGAGCTGCTTTCCTGTAACACACGCATAAGATGTTAGCTAAGAAATAGCTGAGGAAAATGGAGTCATGTTGTGAGTGATCTTTTAAGAGGACAGCTGTGGATAAATAAAGGTCTTGATGCTAAACATGTTACAGTTTTTGTAAATGTTTGCTTTATAGTTATTGCATCATCAGTGTAGTTGAGGCTGGTTTCAACCTGGTCTAGTCTAAAAGTTATTTAAGAATTCGTAAATGAGGTTTTAAATAATGATGTACTTTCAATGAACTCTTTGGCACAGTACAGTAGGTCCTCTACATACGCACAAGTTCCGTTCTGAGAGATCGTTCGCAAGTCGAATTTGTCCAACATACATGGTCTATTGTGTTATACTGGGATACTAATACAATCGGCTTATACACGGTATATTACAGTATAATCTTTCTTTTTTTTTTTTTAAGAATCGTGCCAATACTTGAACAATTCATGTTAAAAGAAAAGAGCAATGTCTGACACATTTTTACCTCACTCCATTCTCTCAACTATTTTTCACCTTTGTCTCAATCGTTAATGCTTTAAACTTCTTAGCAGTACCAGCTTCATTACTGCTGGTTTTTTTTTTTTTTTTTTTTTTTTTTTTAAATGCTCCCTTCCAGACATCCTGGGCTTGTACTGCACTTGCAGACGATGCACATGTCGATGGATGCCGGACATGTAATCTAACGCATGTTTGAAAGTTCGCAACTTGAATGTTTGTACTTAGGGGACTTGCTGTACTCCATTAACGTGTTAGCGAGCGTCCTTTCAATTGATCACGTACTTAAAGCTGCTCTTAACCATGTCTTGTTCACAACAAAGCTGTGTGTCAAAAGTCAGTATTGAAGAAGATAATGATAAGCTCTTCACACCACCTCTTAAACTTAGGGTGTGTTTCTGAGAGAGAGAGAGAGAGAGAGAGAGAGAGAGAGAGAGAGAGAGAGAGAGAGAAAAGAATATAAAAATAAAAAAAAAGAGGAAAGTGTGTTTGTGTGTGGGAGGTTTACCAGTTAGGCCGGCGGCCATGCTGCTCCGACGAGCTCGAGACTCATCCTGACTGAGTTGCCGCTGGAGTTTGGTCTTTCCTGCAGCAGTGGACAAGTCAGGGTTACTCAGCTTTCGAAAGAGAAGGGAAGACTGCACTGCTGCCTCCTTCTGCAGAGAGAGAGAGAGAGAGAGAGAGAGAGAGAGAGAGAGAGAGAGAGAGAGCCTGGTGAAATGATGAAACATTACAAATGGCACCCAAAGCGTTTAAATCAAACAGCAAGGTTGAACTGAAAGTAAGGATTTTGACGTAGAAACTAAAACCCAGTCATTGTCATACCAAAACCTATTGACCTATTAAGAATTCCAATGATTAATCCAATGATCAATCTTTTCTCAAGTCATCTTAATTTCGTAAAATGTTTCCACGCCAGCTCTTTGACTACTTCTTTGTCCTTCACCTGTCCCCCCTTCAGGGGTCGCTACAGCGAATCATCTCCCTCCATCTAACCCCATCCTCTGCATCTTCTTCTCTCATACCATCCTTTTTACGAAAAACATTTCATTGTAAAATAGAACCGGCCCAGTGTTACCAGTGTCCCACTAGGACGATTTCTTGATAACACCTATTTAAAGGTATCATCTATAACACATTAATAAGCACTGCATAGACCTTTTGGGATCCATGATCATCATTATCATCATCATCATCATCATCATCTACACTGCGCATCCTGTTTAAGGTAACGGGTGCGGATTTGACTCTCTCCCAGCTAACTCAGGGCACTCAGATGGGTAACATCCTGGACGCGGTCCAGAGGAACAACCAAACTGCTGCACACAGAGCAGAGTTGGGATGAGATGAGATGAGATGAGATTTGAACCCCCTGTGATGATGGAGATGTGAGGCGGCAATGCTAACCCCCCAAGTCACCATCCTTCATAAAGCTCTGCTGGATCATTTATTGAAGACTCGTGCCAAAAACACACAAGATGATTTTGGAAATTTTAAGCAAATTCATCTTTACCTGGAAGCAAGAACTTCAACCATGAGTTACCATCAAGATACTCTATTGATGTCATTTTCTCCATATCTTACAAGCTATATTCACTTTTATAGCAACGACACTGAGAGACCATGTGATCCCAGACTTTTGTTTATAAAGTGCATTACGTCTGGGAATGATTATTCCCAATACAGCTTCTTCTGTATAAAATCCAGAATTCAGCCAAAATAATTGCCTTTAATACACTCAAATGAAAGTGGTCATGCAATGAAAGTGATTGTGAAGCACGATGTAAGAATAACTTGCTAGATATGAATAAAACGATATTATAGTAGAGGGGTATCTCAATCAGATAACTTGGTGATAACTGCGACTGTTTTCTCTTCTGTGTAAAGACAAGGCAGCGTTAAACCTTAAAATCACCATGTAAAAGTTCTCCATCAAGGCTGTATGCAATATTCCTGCTAGTCTGATAAACGTTAATTAAAGGAACACGCCTTTCCCGTTTTAGTTTATATCATTTATAATCATCATGTTAAAATAGCCTGTTAAGCAGGCAACACATTTGGTCAGGGAGAGAGAGTGAGCAAGGCAAGAGAGAGAAAGGGAGAGGCTGCACTTGCACAAAAGGGGCAAAGGTGAACAAAATGGTTTGATGGAAAACTGATAGCAGGCCATGTAAATTTTATTTTTATTTTACTCAGCTTTACTTTGTTTGTTGGATTTCCGCTTACGGCAAATCATCCCAAAAACACCATTTCAGCGCAAACTGGATTTTTTTTATTTGCATGTTCAGAATCAGAATCAGGATTACGTAAACCTTTTCCATCAGTCATCAAATGATTGTGTGAGAACTGTTAAGTGCATTATATATCACTAACGCCAGACAATGAACAAAATCCCTTCATAATTTAGTCTGAGTGATTCAGACATTTATTATTTCACAAATGCTGCCAAAGTTCAGTACATGGGCAGGAAACTACATGCAAGAACGACAGACCAGTTTTTTCCCCCCCAACAGTCTTGTGTGAGTGAGGAGGAAAAAAAAAGGCCACTTTCAGGCAGACCGTGACAGACAGATGCAAGAAACGTTTCCACGGAGAAAGAAAAATCAGACTTGTGCTGATGAGTGCGCGGTAGCGTTTTTTTTTTTAACACACTAACTGATCTGAACAACATACTGTACATGAAAATCTGGATAACCAGTCAGGAAAATCACTATCCCTGAGAACCCACTTCCACACGTGGAAAAAACACTCGGAATTAATTTGTCAACAGTAAATGCTGACAGATACCACTCCTGAGGAAAATCAGCCGTAAGTGAAACACATGGTATTGTAGTGAAAAGGGAAGTACACAAAAAAGGAAAAAAAAAAAAAGAATAATTTAACGACGAAACCAGAGATGGCCTGGGTGCAACAGACGTCAAATGTTATTTCAGTTCTAAACTGTTGAAACTGTTCTTCACACATCCTCAGCGGTTATCCGCGTGTTTAAAGGCGGCGTAGTAACCAAAAACACACAGTCTGACCGTGGACTGTCTTCACGACAGTCGTGAAAACAACCCAAAAAAAACAAAAAAAGGATAGCACTGTGCTTGTGTGGTAAGGTAGTTTAAGTAAGTTGTAGGACTGTATGTTAACATACTTAGTAGGTCAGTATTCAGCTGAAAGGGCTGAGTAATACAATCCGGAGAGGAAGAGCAAGAGAAAAATCCTCCCTTATTTTCACTACTTGCATTGTTGGACATAGCGATTGTTCTCTGTATTTCCCTTCAATTAACTCATGTAACCGGGGGCGATCACATTTAAAACTGGAATGAGCATATTCAAAATCTGGAATATTACTTCTCCCCATACAGAGTTGTTCAGGTTCATTAAATAGAAAGAAAAAGAAAAAAACTATCAATTAAATTCTGCAGACAAAATTTTATTTGGTGTCTTGCCACCGAGTTTGAGTACGTAATGGTACAGAATGTCTTGCATGCTTCAACACTACAGTAACTTGAAGTCTATGTGCACAAAGAAAACTCCAGGAAGACCAAATTGCCCAAGGGTAGAGTGGACAAACCTCCTGCTCCAGAGCCCAGACCTTAACTACACTTAAACGATAGGGACGCCGATCACCGAGGACCACCAGATATGACATCACGATGCCCGGGTGCCGATTCAATTTGTATCGCGATTCTATGAGACAGATTTTGTTACAATTCTAAACAAAATATTATACTCTAAAGCAAATGAGAGGACGCTGTACTGCCTACCAATGTGAGAAGGGTTTAGAGCGCACCACCTGCACATCAAATACTAACGTTTGTTTTTGTGCCAATTGCCACACAAAAAAAGAAAAACAATACATCGCTGAATCTATTTTTTCCCCCCATTTCCCCGAATCTATTTTTTCCTACTGTACATTTCTAGCTGAATGACTGCAAATCCCCAAAACCATGCCAGAGAATCTAGCGGAAAGCCTTTGCAGAAGAGTGGAGCTTATTATCAGAGCAGAGAAGGTCATTAAGTTGGAATGGTATGTTTAATAAACACAAGTAATATAGTCAGGTGTCCACAAACTTTTTATCATAGTGTATGTTTAAAGGTTCAGGTAGTCCTCGACTTATGATTGAGTTCCTTTCCAGGAGCACGTTCACAAGTCAGATTTGTTCTCAAGTCTTATACGCCTTTGACACAAATATACAATGTAAAGCATACTAATCTACAACAGTGTCTATTTTTTGTACAATACATGTGAGCTACTTCTGTGATTGAACAGAAAGTAGACCAGCGATCCATTTGTATCAGCGGAAATTCATAACTCGAATGTTCGTAAGTCGGGGGACGACCTGTAACTAGTGGTGAAGACAGGACGCTGAAGCGCAAATGCCTGCTAAATCATTCTTTCGAGGGTTCAAAACATACTGTGCTACATGATCACTTGTGTTTATTTAGCTCTTGGTCTGTAGCAATGCACTAAACTAAAGCCAACTCTCAACGCACTGTACTGTACATTTTAACATTACATAAGCTTAACGTCTTTTTAGCCTCGTCACTTTAGCGCACACACGAGAACTATAGCGGTGCTCTAGGGTTTGTGACTTACAATGCAGATGTTAAACAGGGACCGGATTCTCAAACCACTTTCCCTCCGCCTTACTGCATCATCTCCATCGCTTATTAAATAGTCTCCTGGGATGACAGGACGTCTTTATGCCTTCAACAAATGTACTGCTTTGGTTACACAAGGACAAACATGATGACTTGTCTTGAAGCGGACCATTAAAAAGAATCACAACACCAGTCGAGACAAATGTTCATGCTCCAAGTTGAGTGGTTTAAAAATAAATAAATAAATAAATAAAAAGTTCAGGGCCCACTAACGATGCTGGCTCTGCGATGTGTTTTACATTGCCAGTGAGCTGCCGTGTTCGTTCAACGTAGGGATAGGAAATGGAAAGCAGGCACATATCCACGACCAGATACATCCTCTCCGAGGAGTCCGAAGATTTGAGAACATCTGGACAGCCTGCGTGTCTGACATTTTGTGGCCTTAAAACCTTCGCGCACAAGAGCGTTTCCACGACTGAGCTATAATATAAACAAACCCACAGCTTACGCATGCTTCGAATATTATCCCTATTTTTCTTCTATTAGTTTCGACATGTCGTGGCACTCTCTGATAGAAAATATTCCACAGTTGGTTTTCACACCTCGTCGTCACCTTTAGCGATGAAGAAAAAAAGCTCTTTCCTATAAGGAGTAATAACTTCTCATGAAACGGTCATGTAACTACTTAATTGGTTAATGAAATACTATTATGTATGCACAAATTAATTTTCTTTACACGCAAGCCCTTAAGCAGCTTAGTTTCCATTACAGCTTCATTCTGGGTGTGTCCACAACTGGGGCTGGACACGTGAATGCTCCGTTGTTTTAAGTTTCCATTCTAAGAATCATGCTTCCTGTATGTCTGTGGCCCTAAACACTGCAATTTTAAAACTGTAAACAAGCGCTGAGGTAAACAAGCATCCTGGAAAACTTGACAGACAAACAGGCTTGGATGTGCAAATATTTCCAATGCACTTCTAATAAATTATTATAGAATATCACCATCATCAGTTACAGGGGAAAATAATTGTTGCAGCCACAATCCTACCACGAGGAAAGAGAAAAAGACAGAGCTGTTTGGTCCAACCAGAGCGTGTGCCGACATTCTGCTGTAATTGGTTGCGTCCAACCTCAGAGCTGGAAAGTAAACACCAATGATAGTAATTACCAGTAACACTATCGTGATTGACAGGCACAAAATGAAGAGCGCTCTGTTTACACGCGGTACTGAGCAACCGCGGGAGAAAGCGAGAGCACCTACAGAAGCGTGTTATTATCCTACATCTCACGCCAAAGGTGATTACTGAGCCACGGGTTTTAGCGGAATTACGAGTTGCCATGAGAAAATTACTACCTAGATCTGACAGACGGCCTCATCTTAGTATTCCCGAGGCTTAATGACGATCCGGTAAAAACCTCTTATGGCCGGCTCATGTTCCTCACTTGTGGCTTTTTACCCTCTGCCAGATGTTTTTCCACAGCAGTCCAAACTCATCATTCTTGCATGGCAGTGCTGTTCTCCTTCCCGTCATCGCTACTCATTCAACAGAATTCCCTCTTACTCTACTGAGCACTTCACTCAGACCTAATGACCGGAACAAGGCGGAATTGCTGAATTGAAACCTAAATA
>JAAGKR010004633.1:4507-58915 GCA_011419295.1 Clarias macrocephalus
AATAATAATAATAAAGGTTGGTGGTGTGGAAGTGAAACTGCTGGAAGGAAGAGCTTCACCATCACGTTGCAGTTACCTGCTTGTGGACCTCAGCAGCGGCCAGCTGGAGGACCATCAGCATGCTGTCTGCTCCATGTACCGTGGTCCGCTCCGAGTCACAAACCCGGTGACACTCTCTCCTAAAGACTCTGATCAGTGCTTTTAGGTTTAACTCATCAACCCCCATCTTCCTGTGTTTCCAGCTGGAACAAACAACAAGCAGATCATGTCAGTTAGCAGATAAGATGACGGATCTCCTGTTAAGACCACAGGAATTACCTGTTTCAAATGAGAACCTGGCCTGCCAGAGGAGAAAAACTTACCAGAAACAGCGTTCATTCAGAAATTACGCTCACAGCTCACGATGAGGGAGTCGCTCCTGAGCCCTGACTACTGTCTGAAAATTTAAATCCACATGAAAGCACAAGTCAGCCAATCGTGTTTGATTACGTCATTATGACCACGCCTCTCCAAGCAGGCGCGCGCTCTACTTCCGGTTGGAGAATAAAAATAAATGATATGAAAATAACAGTGAAGGATTTGTATAATATTCCTCTTTATTTATTAAAATCACATCTAAATAAAAAAAATGTATGCGATATGTTGGCGCATGAAATATTATGTATAATAATAAGATGTAATCCATTGTTAATTAGACGTCAAAACTGATTTGTGTAGTACAAAACAGATTTGTTTATATTATTATGCTAATAAAAATAAATAAATGTAAAAAAATATGCAAATGTTTTAATTAAAATTTATTACAATTTTTATTGACATGTAAAAACGCGTAATTTGACCTATGCTGTTTGGTCGTGTAAGAAATCCATAATAATAATAATAACAATAATAATAACAACAACAACAACAACAATAATAATAATAATAATAATAATAATAATAATAATATACAACTTTAAAATCCCGAAAATTACATGCGTAACTCGATTATAGACTGCGAATTCCACGTTAACCCGGAAGAAAAAATATATGCCAGCCAGCAAACCCGGAAGTAAACATTAAACTCATTCAAACGTGTTTGAAAGGCGGTTTTTGATCGTGACAGAAGATTTCTAAGGATTTCTAAACACCGGGAAAATATAACAAGGTGGTGTGAATTAAACTGATTAATTATTTACAATCAAGTCATTGAATTTAACAAGTCTAATGAGGACGCTAGCTCTTCTGCTTCGAGCGCACGCGCTAGTTCGTGCTTCTAGCTCGTGCATTTGTGTACTGTACAGTATTTATTAATATCAACATTCAAGTAAACACCTGTATTCTAATTTGTCCATGCTGTTTGTATACCCAATATAGTGTATTTTAGGTCTCTTTTTAGGTGCAAAAGTGTTCTAAATAGGTTATTATTATTATTATTTTTTACTTTCTCGTTTCCATGGCAACACCTCCATCCCACGGTCGTCTGCTTTACACGCTTCATGTTGTGAGATTGTTGATGTAATTTTCAGCATGTTTTTGTAAACTGACATTTATTTAACACTTACGGAAGGAGTCTCCAGTTTCAGGGTTTTTTAAGAGTTAATGATGTGTATGTTTGATGTTTTTATTTTTTCTCAGAACCAGAAAACTGACAAGCCGAGAGAGAGAGAGAGAGTCAGGTAAGGGACCGACTGTTAATAACTGATGTGACATAAAGTACTGTGCGAAAGGCGGGGGGGGGGGGGGGGATGCTGAAGACTTACTGTTATCTAGAACAGAAGCTAGAACTTGTGGGTATTGTACAATATTAAAGGTTTATTTAGATGTATAAATAATGTAGATAATAATGAACATGGAGATAACACACACACACAGCTGTGACACAGTAAACATTAGAGATGGAGGGACAAAAATTTATTCAGTTTTGATTCTTTTGCGGTGATTCAGGTAACGCCACACTGACTCTAAAATATATATATTTTAAACTATTGAAATTATTTTTACATTCATAACAGAGATGAACTGATCAATCGGCCAGTGACCAGAAGTGGCTGGTTTTCAGTTTGATTGCCTGTGACCAGTGATTGACTGATCAACCTCGGAGCACAGAAGCTTCCAAGTGGAGTAACAGAAACACGTTATCTTTATGGCATTACATTCAAAAATCAAAAATCGTGCCTGTTAAAAGCCCCCGATCTGTTTTTTTCTCCAAACTCTTGCACCAGTCTCAAAACACCACGAGTGCAAATTAGTCGAAAATTGTTAAAGCCAGATGCGGCCACGTGCTCGGCTGTTCAACTCGCGCACTCACTGTGAAGTTGAGTTTTGAGGTTTTCGAGGCGTCTGAGGCGGTAAAACATCACCATTTCTGTATATTCCTACAAGTGGCGCACTCTGAACTAGTCACACATTTTTATCTCGTGTATTAGGAGTGAATTATTTGGCAATTTTTTTTTAGTAATAATAATTTTGGCAGATGACGTGTGCTGCTCAGAAACAATGTATTTGTACTTGTTAGTGAGACTCATCAGAAAAAGTCTGCTAGGAAGCATGAAGATTGGACTTTGGAGTGATGGGAAAAGGTCATGTGACCTGATGAGTCCAGATTGAGTCTACTCCAGAGTGATGTGTGTGTCAGGGTTAGAAGGGAAGCACATGAAGCGATGCTCCCATCATGCATAGTGTCCACTGTACAAGCCTCTGGAGACAGTGTTATGATCTGGGGTTGCTTCAGTCACTCAGGTCGAGACTCAGCAACGTTATGTGATAATAAAATGAAGTCAGCTGATGACCCGAATGTACTGAATGAGCAGTACATCACATCTATGGAGGTTTTCCTTCCCTGATTTCCCCAGGACAGTCACGTGATTTATTCCTGTACAAAAGTTATTCCCACTGCATGTTCTTTGAATCTCTGGTTCTCTGGTGAAATGGATTTTCTCCTTTGTGTTTCAGGTGGAGTTTTATCAGAAACAGGTGGAGTGTTAACAGAAGAGCTGACGATGCAGGAGGAGGCGGGCCGCTCGGCCACATACACGCTGCCCTGCGATGACCTCGTCCACGTGGTGGAGTTCAGTCCGTACGACTGTGGCGCCGCTTGCTCGCTCCTCGCCTACGCCGAAAACCGGCACGTGGTGGTGGGAACGTGCCGCTTCAAGGTGAGTTCAGACACACCCTGTCACAGGATTGTCCAATCAGAGAGCAGGATCATATTTAATTATTAAGGAAAAACATTCATGAGACAGGTCGTTCGTTTGCCGAATAATATTGTCTCTTAAAGGAAAAAATTTGGCTCCCTTGAATAATATATGACCGTACACAGAGGTTGCCAGACTTTTGTGTAAAATGTGTGTGTGTGTGTCTATATACAGTACAGACCAAAAGTTTGGACACACCTTCTCATTCAAAGAGTTTGAATTTGTATTATGGCAAGAAAAAAGCAGCTACATGAAGAAAAACGAGTGGCATCATTACTTTAAGAAATGAAGGTCAGTCAGTCCGAAAAAGTTTGAAAGTGTCCCCAAGTGCAGTCACAAAAACCATCAAGCGCTACAAAGAAACTGGCTCACATGCGGACCGGCCCAGGAAAGGAAGACCAAGAGTCGCCTCTGCTGCGGAGGATAAGTTCATCCGAGTCACCAGCCTCAGAAATCGCAGGTTAACAGCAGCTCAGATCAGAGAGCAGGTCAATGGCACACAGAGTTCTAGCAGCAGACACGTCTCTAGAACAACTGTTAAGAGGAGACTGTGTGAATCAGGTCTTCATGGTAGAAGATCTGCTAGGAAACCACTGCTAAGGACAGGCGACAAGCAGAAGAGGCGCGTTTGGGTTAAAGAACACAAGAAAGAACACAAGAAAGAACACAAGAAAGAACACAAGAAAGAACACAAGAAAGAACACAAGAAAGAAAACTCGCTGAATGAGAAGGGGTGTCCAAACTTTTGGTCTGTACTGTATATATAAACTTGATATGAATAAATTTGACTTGACTTAAAATATTCATCGTTCGCATTTCCGATATTAATTGATATTACTTTCTTTTTCTTTTTATAAAGAGTGGCAATAATTCTGGAGTTGAGTGACTTGACATTTTAGGACTGTATGGAGTTCATGGTTATATCATTTTGATCATGTTAAGCATTTCGCTCACATTTAGCATAATAAGGTGAGAATGTGTGTGTGTGTGTGTGCGTGCGTGCGTGTGTGCGTGCGTGCAGGAGGAGGACGTGGACGTAGACGGGATAGAATTCATCGTCCTGCGAGTTTTCATGCATGGAGTCTGTGCTGACGCTCTTGCATGGAGTCCAGAATCCCGGCTGGACAAACTGCCTAAGATGATCAGGTACATGGGGTGTGCTTAGTTTTACACTAAGAGTCACAGAGACAAATGTGAGACAAATAAATGGAGCTCAGTAGGGGTGCAACGATTAATCTACTCAAATCGATAAACAGATTAGTTGGCATCGAATTTAATTGTTGATTAGTTGAAGACGTCAACAGCTTGATTTTCACGCAAACCGTGACGCTGTGACGTGTAGGTGTCAGAATTAATAGAGTGAAGTGAGTAACAGCGTGAAGGCAAACATCTTTACGAGCCATTTATGCCTCGTCATAACCATGTGACTGAAAGCGAAATAATAAGCTTCTTAAGCAAATGTCAGCCCAGACGTACGACATTAGACATTGCTGTCTTGCACTATTACCAGAGACAACACATTACAAAATAGAAAATGTGCCCCATATACAGGTAATCCTTGACTTATGAAGATTTTAGCTACGAGTTTCTGCAGATATGAACGGACCGCGGCTCTACGAACATTCAGAAACGGAAGTCGCTCACATGTATTGTACAAAAAAAGACACTGCAGTGCACCAGATACCAATATTTACAATTATATACAATATTTTCATTGAATGTATAAAATGTCTAAAGTCTGATACACTGTATATATATATGTGTGTGTGTGCGGGAGACACGAGTCGGCCTCACCGGTTTCAATGAATCAGTCCGGGAGCACCATGACAGTAAATGTCTGTCTTGTGAAACTGTCCCGATGGTGAACAATCTTAATTTCGGGAAAAAACCTCACCAAAACAGAGTTCACAGTCCAATACAGTGGAGACCGGCTTTGAGACAAAATGGTGTCGGGATTCCCCTGGAGATTTAAATGAGCAGAGACAACACTGTTACATTTCACTGTGAGATTTATTTCCCCGGTTGTGGGGAAAGGGGACAGAGATTTAGACGAGTGGATTGGTACGTTGTATATTCGTGTCAAAGGCGTATAAGACTCACTTTGTCGGACTTAAGAACAAATCCGACTTACGAGCGCGCTCCCGGAACAGAACCTGTTTGTAAGTAGGGGACGACCTGTATGTGTGTATAGACACATATAAACATTTATACATAATATTATATTGTGTTCTGTTTGCAGGTTTTGCACTGCATCAGCTGACCGAAAGCTGAGACTCCTCACGTCAGATCTTCAGAATCTTGATGAAGAAAAGGTAAACTCTTTCTGTCCTCCAGGAGTGACGCCGTTAGCAGCGCACACACATGGTTGGACATGGTTGGGGTCTAATAAGGGAATTACTTGAAAGTAATTAGTAATTACCAGTGAATCGTGTACTGTACACACAAAGTTTATGGCGAGTCCCCCGAATATTTCAGGTTGACAAGAATCTGCAGAACATTAAAAAGCGAGAACAAGTGATGATTTTGAATCGCAGTACATCACATTTCGGTTCCATCCCCATTTGCACCAGATTTGTTTAAAACTTATGTCTAGGAGTCTTTTAATGATTTACTATGTAAATTAATGATAATAATACTTTAAGGAAAATAAAAAGACACATACAGACAAAATGATATGAACACTCGGATTAAAAAATGACATAAATAAAAGTCGATAAAGAATACGGCATGTGTGCGATATTAGGCTAAAACTGTCTCGCAGCATTAAAAAAACCGAGTTTACTCTCTCTCTCTCTCTCTCTCTCTCTCTCTCTCTCTCTCTCTCACACTGCTGCCGAATATACAACGTGCTTCTGCTTAAAATGCGCAGTGGTGGACCGTGTGTTTATTTCTTCCGAATAATTTTCGTATGATTATTGAGTTTGACCCCGGGCTGTTTGGTGGCCCATCACAGAAACTGCTGGAATGTTGTTTTTATTTGCACATTATGGAAAGTCGAGCAAACGCGCAGTATCGTCAATTAGAGACATTTGTGGAATTTAGCATAAAGTCCAAATGCTGAGTGATCATGCAACTTAAAATATTGGATCTCGTTCCCATCGAGCTTTATTAGATTATAGGCTGTGGGAATGTGATGTTCTGTGTGGAAGGCATTTCAGAATAAGAACAGGCTGTGAGTCTACCACGTGGAAACTGTAAACAGTACAGGGAGGGTTCAAGAGGCTTTTATATTAATATATAAAGTATATATTTATTTAGTTTGCCTCGTGGGCAACAAGGTGTAAAAAAAAAAAAAAAAAAGTAAGAAACCGAAAGCGCTCATGATAGGAAACAAAAATAATAGTAAGGCGTTTTCCTGATGGTTTCAGCTCATGAATATTAATACAAACGCGGTCTGTGGCAGTGCTAGCTCAGGGGATAAGACCTGAAGCTACTGATCCAGAGGTCATGAGTTCAAATCCCAGTATCACCAAGCTAAGAGAGGCCCTCATCCTCCTCACACTTTCAAGTCAGTTCGGATAAAAGCGCTATTTAAAATTACTGTAAATGTAAATGTTTCAAGCTTATTTTACATAATACAAAACACATTCCTTAGTTCTATCACTTAAAAAAAAACAAGCGCAGCATTTAAACAATACAAACTAACTTCAAACGCAAGAGTTTAACATTTAATTTAAAAACAAAAAAGCTACATTTAACCGAGCATATTTCGTATTTCTGTCATCCTCCATAATCAGTATGTGATATTTCGTGTCACATATTACTGTCATCCACCGTAATTATTATTTATAAACAAACTTAATGATAACACGAATAATGCACTCCGACCACATTGGATGAAAATGTGTGAATAGTTCAGAGAGCGCCACCTGTAGGATTATAAGGAAACTGTGGGTTTTTCTGCTTGAAACACCTTCAAAGTCTAAAGACTTAACTTGACAGTAAGCGCATGGGTTGAGTGGCTGCGAGCATGTGGGTGCGCGTGTCTTCTACCGCACGTGATTAATTAACGCTCGCGGTGCTGAGAGACTGGTTGTGAGACTAATTCTCTCAGAGTTTGGAGAAAAAGGCAAATCCGAGGTTTTTAACACGGTCGATTTTTAATAATGTAAAACCACAAAAAAAGTTTTTCTGTTGCGTCACTGGGAAGCTTCTGCGCTCGGTACAGAATCGTTTATATACCAAATGAATCACGATTCAAAACGGAACCGATTTTTTTCTAGTACATAGGGAGCTGAGAGACTTGTCAGATCTCGCTCATGTTTTTTTAAACGATGCCTAAGGCAGACGCGGCATCTACACCATACCTACAGGTTCTCCGCCTCACCAGGGATTGGGAGGGAAGTGAACTTTCCATGTATATTCTCCATATGTGTGCGATTTTCCTGTTTCCTGTGTTGCCTAGGTGATGGAGGGACACACCAGCTACATCAATCATGTCGTATTCGAGCCCACGGAAGGAAAGCAAATAGCATCGGTCAGTGACGATCACACTTGCAGGTCAGTCGAGCCGTTAAACGCTGTGTGTGTGTGTGTGTGTGTGTGTGTGTGTGTGTGTGTGTGTGTGTCCACCCTATTGTGTTCTGTTCTCTGTTAATGGTCCAGAAAGTCCTGACCACGTTTTCCAGCCTGAAACCCGACCCTAAGCACAACACACCGCTCTGCGTAAGTGCGAACCACCGTTTCCTTTAGTAATTGGTTAAACGTGGAAATCCAATCAGCGGCCCAAACTGTGTGATTTTCCTTCTTGCTCTCTCTCTCTTTCTTACTCACTCACCCTCTGTCTTTTCTTTTCCTCCAATCTCCTTGGTGACGGTTAACAAGCAGGCCCGAAATCAAGCGTGCCCCAGAGGTACGGTGCGGTTTCCCCGCCAGCTCGAGGTAACTTAAGCGAGCACTCCAGGAGGCTCAGGGCTTCCCTTTTTACGTCAGAGACGTGTTAACTGACACACCTGGACGTTGCTGCATGCTTTTCCGCCCCCCCCTCCCCTTCCTAAGCCGCAAACCAGGAAATTAAGCAGCCGTAATGACTTCAAGGTGGACAGAAACTCTTTCATATAGAGAGTCATTTGTAGAGAAGACCTGCAGAGCGTCTCCGCTTATAGAGCATCCTGGTCATGACAATAGACGCTAGATCAGCATTTTCCTCTGGCTTATTAGCTAATAGCAGATCTTTTGCTTATTTCCTGCACTTACTGCTGAAAACAAGCTATTTAAAAAAATTGTAATATTTGTTTGTTTGTAATTAGGGCTGGCCAGAATGATGTTAAAATATGGATGTCAAGACAGATCATTCTGCAGCGCCAGTGTTTGCCACAGGTGTGAAATAATATACTTGCGGTGGTAGTCAGGGCAACGGGCCGACATTACTAAATAACAAATACATATGACCTTTAACATGATAATTCTTTTATTTATTTGATATTTCTATCAATTTCCTTTTTTAGAGATCCAACCTGTGAAGAATAAGACAAAGTTAAAAAATAAATAATAATAAATAAATGAAGAACTAAACAATCTTTGAGACACTGTTTGTCAACGCATGTAACCCTTAAAACCAGAGCATGTTAGCCATTTTTTACATTACAATGTTTTAATACATACAGTATATATGGGTATTTATGAATGCACTTTGCATAACCATATATATTTTTTAATTGAAAAAAATCCATTGAAATGTGCTCATTTGATGTTGTTTACATATTTAAAATCACAAAATTATAAAAATAAATCAAAGATTAAATAGTTTAGAGATGAAGGTTTTCAATACATTTATAAATAAATGTAATGATAAAGTGTACGAAGTAGGTGATATAATATCGTAGGGAAATAAATAGTCTCATGAAGCTCAAGCAAAGTTATATCTTTTAGATCAGATTAGATTAGATTGGATGACTTGATTAATCCCTGAAGGGAAATTTAAGTTGTTGCAGCAGCTGGACGTAAAATTTAAGGTAAATATACAGAAAAATATACAAAAAGTTTGTAAATGTACAAATGTAGCATGTATAATACTGTAAGATAAATAAAACCAAAATCCAAAAGCCAACAGATGTGATTTACTTCAGGTCACTGACCACAGGTCTGGTGTGTGTGAGCGAGCTATAGAGTCTGACAGCACTTGGTAGAAACATTTCCTGTGCTGTTCCTTTAAGCAGCGAGGATGAATGAGTCTGTGCTGAAACCACACTTGCGTACACTTGTAAGATGTTCTGCGGAGGGGGTGAGAGGCACGATCCATAATCGCCAACACATGCCAACAGATCTATTTTGTATTGTAAATATGTCTATAGTGTAGTTATAGTATGCTGCCTGGTCAAAAAGACAACAAATGAAGATTCGGGCCTGCATGGTCTCTCTGATGTCGTCCCTTCATTTGAGCAGACCTACAGCCAAAAAGAGATATAAACCAATCATTCCCTGCTTCCAGTTGGTGGCGCTGTGACTGTATTATCATGTTGGCATGTCAGTGTGTTCACACTGTGAGTGTCAATGATGCTGAAGTTTTGTCCAGACAGGATGTCGGATCATGTGACCGAGACAGACGCTTTTGATAACTTTTATTCGGTGAGGCCTTAAGAGCGAAATCGGGCAGTTCCTCTAGGAGGAGTTCGTTAAAATACAACGTGTGCGAAATGCAACATCTTGCCATTTTGCCAAAATGGCAGACTTCCTGTTTGTTGTAGAGGTACCTCGTGAAGATACCTCGTGCCGAGAAGATAGATCAGTGTACCAAGTTTCATGTCCGTAGGTCTTACAGGGACCCAGATCACATTCCAGGAGGCGCCGCTGAGTCATTTGGCCACGCCTACTCACTCACACGGTTTCAGACCAAAATTTTCGCCGGGGCTGAATTTTGGGGAAAATTTGGTGGGTTTTCGAGCATGTTCAGGCACCCAAATTAGGTGTTCTTTAGTCATGGCCCTAAAAAGTCACTTTTTAGCTAAGCAAAAAGGTAAGAGCATTCCACTGGAGAATTACTGCAGTGATTAAAGGTTCTGCTGGCAGCAAGTTTTATTTAACCCCAATTGATACAGTGAGGAGCTTCTCATCTCTTAAACAACCATGTCAGAGAATATATTCTGTGGTCGAGGCAAAGATGTTCCTCCGTTTCAGAGGGATCAAATTATTGTTCTGCATCAAGCACAGAAAACAACTAGGGAGATTGTTGAAACTACTGTAGTTGGATTCAGAACTGTAAAATGCATTAATAAAATCTGAACATTTCCATACACACTATGCGAAGAGAGCACAAGGGATTGGGACTAAAGTGGTTTTCTTAAGGCTTCTCAGCTGTTATCAGCGACACTAATTGTAAAAATTCCTTTAATTTGGTAGAAAGCATAAATAATGGACTTTGGAGTGAATGAACAAGGTGATGTGGTCTGACGAGTCCAGATTTACCCTGTTCCAGAGTGATGGGTGCATCAGGTTAGAAGAGAGGCTGGTGAATTGATGCACCCATCATGCCTACCGTGCATGCGTGTGGGGCCCCGTATGTACAGTATGATCTGGGGTTGCTTCTGTTGATCAGGTCAAGGCTCAACAACAGTATGTGCCCAAAAATGAGGTCAGCTGATGACCTGAATATACTGAATGACCAGGTTTTTCAATCAATTCTTTCAAATTGTGAAAGAGTGGTTCAGGTAGCATCTGATACAGGTAGTATCATTTTCACACATGAATCAGCCACCAGTCCAGACCACTGAGAATCTCTGGGATGTGCCGGAGAAGACTTTACGCAGAGGTCCGAAATCTCTGTTTTCACAAGCGTATAAGCGAATGTTAAGAAAATGCATGAACTTATGGCCGTGATCTAAGCAAAAAGCGGCCCAATGAAATATTAGTGGGTGCAACTTTTTTTTTGGCTGCGTCATGTAGTATGTTATTAGTATGCGGTATAAATATGATTTAGTATTAGTATAGTAATTTGATGTTTTTGTTGTTAATTTCCGCATTCGGATTGGTCAGCTTCACAAATTAGTACTTTAACGTTCCTTTAGGAGCCACATATGATTGTTGATATGATGAAGTGTTCTTAAAGTATTTAAAATTTATAGGAGTTTCCAGTGTCAATGCTTTGTACCAGTGCATTTGTACCTTTAAGTTTAAATGCAACATCTTTGAGACCAAGAAAGAATCTCAAGTAATAATGAGAAATATTATGAGAGACGCTCAAGTCAAACCAGGACCTGTGATGAAATTTCTGGTGAACGAAGTTGTAAAAGCGATTGACATTTACAGAAGACTTTAAGCACAGTGCAGTGATGAGACTCTTCGCCGCAGTAAAACATCTGAACTGAGCAGAATTTTTAAAGAAGGCCGTACGTCCATGAATGATCGTCACAGCCAAGGTGGCTCATTCAGCAAGTGGAATTCTTAAAACGTTGATGCATAACATGTCGTAACTTGTGGAAGAGACTTGGATCTGTGGAAACTGTACAAACAATGATCCACCAGCACCACTTGCACATTACAGGAGGTGGGAGGTTTTGCCACATCCTCCGTACATCCTCATGTTTGGGGCATCAAGGGAGTTCCTGGGAGGCCAGTGTTTTTGACATGAAGCAGATCATGGCTCGGGCATACTGAGAGAACTTTCTACCTTGATGGCGTCCAAGCACTAGTGAAACACTGAATTAGTGTAGCAGGGGATTATATGTAGAAATAAAGGAGGTTTTCAAATCCCAGCACACTCAAAAGTCCTGATTTGACTTGAACACCTCCCATTCTTTATAAAAAAATAAAAAAAAAGAAAACATTATTTGGTGTAAGATTATTTCTTTATTCACTTTGTAGATTTTAGTTCTTGTATAGCTATAAAACGCAGGCATGAGTGTAAACACCAGCCCTTTATAAGCTTCCTATTCTCCATTATACGTTACAGAAGAAGAAGCCAAGCTGTATTGCTTTCATATTTCATTCAGTTTGCTTGATTTGGAAGAGTCGTGTTGGTTTAAAGAAAGATGGATGCACTTGCTGCACTCGTGTTGTTTTTTCCACGCTGATCGTGCGTGTGAGACTTGCGCGCCGTATCAGCAGGCTCTACTGTACGTGAACGTATGTGTGTGTGTTCCCATCCCTGTTTTTTGTTATTCCACTCTTCAGGATGCCTGTCTCCACCACTTCATGTCCACTCCAGCATGTGTCTAGACGCAGCACTCTTTCTCACCGTAAGCGATACGCTAAATTCTTCTCAAGAGCTCAGCGCTCCTCCTCCTCCTCCTTGTCCTCATCGTCCTCCTTGTTGCGGCCGCGCTATTGGTGTTGGTGCCGGTTCAAATGCGAGGTCGGGTGAAAGAGCGAGAATATCAGTCTTTATCACAGCCGGGGGGTGGAATGTTCCACAGCGAGCAGATCGGAAATTAATCGCGTCGTATATGAGCTCGACGAGCTGTCGGGGTCGAAAAAGTCTCTGATCTCCGATTGCTCCTCTCCGATGAGCTCGCTGAATGATTTATTCCTCCATCCCTCTCGTGCTCACTTTGATAGCTTTGGTATTCAGCGTGCGATCAAGGGCACGTCGCTGTTAGTGCTGACTCTGATGAAGGTGTCAGCAGTTTTCGGGAAACACTCCGAGGGCATCGAAGGACGCAAACTTTAAACCGAGGTGTGAGAGACGGGGCTTCCGCATCACCGGCCTCAGCCTCTGTGTCCCTCTCCGGCCAGAGAAAACATCTCCTCCATCTGCAGAACGACTTCAATTATGTCACGACGTGGAAATGTAGAGGGACAGATGTCTTTTTAATTCCTCCCACACAACACGCTTTTCATTCACACGGTCTGATCCGATCGAAGGTGTGGTTGTGTGTTTGTGTCTAGACTAGAAGGAACATGGGAGCAATAAAAATAAAAAAAATTTAAAAAAAGGGGGCATGTCCACAAGGGCAGGCTCGTTTTTGAAGGCATCCGCAATAAGATACAAGTTTTCCGTTCCAGAACATGACAAAATCATTCTACTTCAAATTATACATTCATTAGCCAGATCACAGGCCAAGTCAAAGCTCCAATGAACCTGCCTGGAAGTCTAATTAGCGAGGGTAAAAGCAGCAACTTAACGGGTGACGAGCTTTATGTGCGTTAATACAGACTGTGCAAAATAAATAATTCCGTCCCCGAGAGAGACTTTTCTGATGAAGCATCATGTTCTGAACGTCTTTGGCTGATCTTTCGGATTTGAGCTACAGCGTTACCACTTCACAAAAAAAAAAAATAAAATCGTCAGCCATGTGCCTTTTTGCATGGTGCTAGCACTAGAGTTCTAGATCTCACTGTGTACTACGCTTTACTACATTAAATGAGTGTGAGACAGAGTATCACCGTCTTGAGTGTCTCAGTACAGTACCAAATACTGTCTAGTTCAGTTCAGACACTGGGTGGCAGCACCAGAGGACGCAGCATCCAGAGCCTGACGGTTGCAAGTGGGAATCTCGCTGCCTTAAGTACAATAAACTTCAGAAGGAAGTGTTAAGGCACATGTGCCACAGCTTTGTTTCTCTCAAACTTGGTGAAACTCATAATTAAAGTTAATACCCCGAGTTCCCAAGTAGAAATTTCAAGTGGACTGTCTGTTCTACCAGGTTTTTCAGGATTGCTGGTTGGGAATTGCAGATTGGAGTTTGAAGGGAAAACAAGTTGGAAGTAGGAGTTTGGGAATTGCAATTTTTTTTTTGATGATGGTTGGGCACTGCAGAGTTTGCAATTTTCAAGTAGGAGTTTGGGAATTGAATGTTGTAAGTAGGGGTTTAGGAATTGCTAGTTGGAAGTAGGCATTTGGGAATTGCTGGTTGGAAGTAGCGTTTGGGAATTGCTAGTTGGAAGTAGCCGTTTGGGAATTGCTAGTTGGAAGTAGCCGTTTGGGAATTGCTAGTTGGAAGTAGCCGTTTGGGAATTGCTAGTTGGAAGTAGCCGTTTGGGAATTGCTCTGGTTGAAAGTTGCTTTTGGGAATTGATAGTTGGAAGTAGGGGTTGGGAATTGCTAGTTGGACGTTGGGAATTACAAGAACCTGAATTTGAGGCTACATCCAAGTCTGTCGTGTAGATGAAAAAAGCAACAGTGTCTAAGAAAAAGAGACTGAGTATTGTGTTGTACAGCACTAAAATGATCTGGTTACTTACATTCAGAAAAGGAAGAGTAGAACTTTTAAATTATTGTTAATATCTTCATTAATATTAAACAGTGCTTGGCTATTTTTGCTAGCATGGCTGGGCAGTGTGATATAATGTTGATATTGTGTTCAGTGGCTATTAGTAGTTACAAACTCGGATAGGAAAAGCAGATGATTAGATTTTGAACTTTTAGTTCAGAGTTTTCAAAATCTTATTATTTTTCTTGCTTGGCTTAGCGATTAGCAACTGTACCTCAAGGGTTCCAGGTTCAATTCCCGCCTCAGGGTCTGTGTGGAGTCATGGAGTTTGTATGTTCGCCCTGTTTGGTGGGTTTACTTCAGATACTCCGGTTTCCTCCCACAGTGCAAAGACATGCAGATTAGGCTGATTGGCGTTCCCCAATTACCCGTAGTGTGTGAATGAGTGTGTGTGTGTGTGTCTTGAGATGGATTGGCACCCTGTCCAGGGTGTACCCCGTCTCGTGCCCTAAGTCTCCTGGGATAGGCCCCCCCATGACCCTGAATACCGGATAAAGCGGTATAGACAATGAGTGAAAGAGAGAGAGAGTAATTTTTCTCCTTTTTTTCAATTTGTTTGTTATTCAGTTTATTTTAATAGCATTAAATTAAAATGCTGACTTTCAGGTTTTGTTTTAACCCAACACTACTGGCCGCTTGTTAGAGAAACTACATACGATACATGTTGTGTATCATAGAAGCGTATGCAACCACTCCTTCCCTTCTCCATTCCCTAAGGAATCACATCTTCAAAACTGAACACAGAATAATCTTGCTGATAGCGTTGTAAAAATTTTGTCCTAAGGGTGTGCAAACTTTTGCACTCTATACTGAAGCTGCCATGTTAAATATATTAGTATACAGTAACATTCTGCTGTTCACAGTGAACACTGAAAACAAGTGTGTGTGCGCGCAGTTATGATCTTCCTTTTGCAGCTCAGGTTGGACTCCCGATGCCCCCTACGGGCGAGTGTCGGAAGTGCAGGTCACTCCAGGGAATTGCTGAGTTGAGCGAGTTCATTATTAAAGAGAAAGACTCACCTGAGTCCTGAGGGGGAGAGACAGAATGTGTCTGGCTTTCAGTCATAAAATTTGTACCTGGTTCTTGGGCAGAATTCACTATTCACAATTATTTCAGTGCGTACACTCATCGGCCAATTTATTAGGAACGTCAGACCTTCCTGTGGCTGCAGAAAATCATGCAGAGAGAGAGAGAGACAGGTTCATGCATAAGAACTGGTGCAAAAAAAAAAGTATGATCTCTCTTATCAACATGGTGTTTCAGCCTGCAGACACACCTCAACCAAGATTCTATCTCGTTTAATTTTTTCCCAACATTCGGTGCAGGGAATCGGACGTTTCTGAAACCATTAAACCCGCACGATCTGGCGCCGAATGCTCTTTCACCCCCTGTTCTCATGTTCGATGTGAACTAACTCTTGATTTTAAGCATCTGCAGGATTTTATGCATTGTTTGCCTCACTAACTAGAGCAGGCGTTTCTATAAACTGGAGTGACTGCCGTGATGGCATAGCCACAGGGCAAATGGTGGATTAGATATCAGGGGAGAAAATAGAATGAATTCGAGCTGATCATGTAACGGGATGAAGCTGAAATATCAGTTATTCACGTTAAAGGAAGCAGAAGGGAGGGGAGGGGGTGTTTTTGAACCTGATAATGTTTACTTATGAAGAGATTTGCTAGGAAAAAAATAATATACTGCCTGATGATCAAGGTCTCGGTATCAATACCAGAAAGCAGTCGTCGTTACATAAGTAGAGAACTGCTGAACACGAACATGCTGATGCTGCATCAGCACACGATCATGTCTTATCCTTGAGCCGAGATTAAATAATTATCTTTCTGGGTCAGTTTTTTTTTTTTCTTTCTCTCTCTCTCTTTCCTTCCACATTCCCACACACCGTCGGTTCGAGTGCACCGTCGGTTCACTGGTGGTCGTGGTCGGTGGTTTCTGGTGTTGCGTGCGATTGATCTCTTTCGCTTGGCAGCGACGGCGAGCGGAAACCTTCCAGCCAATGTTTGTGTGTCGTGGTTTGAAATCTCACTCGCGCCGGAGTGCGAAAGGTCCGTTCAGGTCAAGCACGCCGCTCCGACGTCGTGCGTAGTGGAGATTCGATCCCTCCTCGCTTCCCTCACCTCTCTTTCGTCTTATGTAACGTTATCTACATACAAGTTTGCTTTGTTGCGCATGCACGTCCAGCGCACAGGAAGTTGTCCACGAATTTAGATTCAATCTTTTCCGTATTAGTAGATCGATCTGTCTTTCTTGTCTGTCTTCGTTGAAAGCTTCATTATGACGACCTCGTTTCATTTCCAAGAACCCCCTGCAACCATCTCGTCCCGTTCAGAGAACTTCACGGCTCTCATGTGGTTCTTAATTTTCAGGGTCAACCATCTGCTTCATCCATGAGATTTATTCCATCCATGCACCAAGCGCGCCCCCCCCTCTCTCTCTCTCTCTCTCTCTCTCTGTATCACTGCTCACCGTGGCCAGGATGTCTTCGTGGCTTTGCGAGAGGCCAAATTAAAGAGCACGAAAGCCTGTTTTCCTGGGAAGGGAAGCCGGCAAGCCGGCACTGGCAGTCCCAGTCGTCTCTTGGGCACGGGTCAAGCTGCAAAAGTTAGGGGATTTATGACATGCAAGAACTCCACGCTCCTGTTGGAGAACACAGTCGTCTTCATAATACCTCAGTGAGTGGCTTTTATTGCTCGTTCGTCACTGGGTGCTCAGTGAGGCAGCAGCCAAAGAACTGCGCACACACACACACACACACACACACACACACACACACACACACACACACACACACACACACACACACACACACGTGCACACATTTTACTGTAAGTTATCAGTCTGACTAAAAGCTCCTTTTTTTTCCCACTAGAATCTTAGCTCCAGTCATATTTTTCATCCTTGTTTAAAAGCCGAAACGACCCCTGAACTTCACATCCGTGCTCAGCGGGAATATCGGAGGATTTTTTTTTTCTTTCCACATCACACAGTGCTTCATCCCCTTCCTTTTGTGTGCTTAATTGGTTGTTTGATTAAAAACATTTCTGACAGCGCAGTTCCTTTTTTTAAGCCCTCCACTTCATTTGATTTGTTTTTGCTTTCTTGTAGACTTTCCTGTGTGTGTGTGTGTGTGTGTGTGTGTGTGTGTGTGTGTGTGTGTGTGTGTGTGTGTGTGTGTGTGTGACAAAAAGATGTCTTACTGTCCCAGTTCTGCCTTCTTTTATTTCCTCCGTCTGGCTCATGTCCTTCTCTCTTTGACCCTCTCGTCCTCATCCGTTTTATTTATTGAAATTTTTTTTGATAGGATTACATTTTGCGCCGGACTGAAACAGAAGAATAGGTGCATTAAAAACCCAGGTACTGTTTTCCACATTGCGGATAGATTTATGACAAGACGTTTATATCTGCAACATAATCCACTTCCCTTTCTTCGTCACCTCATACAGACTTGGCAGCAGGTACACCGTGTACAGACGGCGATTACAAGAAGTAACCTGTCGTCCAAAACCGCCAATAGATTTCTACAAACTTTCCTAATTTTTAATATAATAAGTTTTCCTGTTGAAATTGAACGTCTGTGCGTGGATAAAGTGAGCGGTTCTCCTTCGCCCCAACACGTCCTCTGTCTGTTAGAGGAGACGTGGCATGAATCTAGTCTGTCACAGCGCACTAATTCGTCTTCCCTTCCCAGACGTGTTCTTGACTTCGTCAGGAGTTCCACGTCATTTTAAAGATCCAGAGAGTGAACTAATAAATGATCTGATGTTACAGAACACTGTGCGTATATATTTAGTTGACCTTGAAACTAGAGACTTGGAAGCAACGTGTTTTGTTTCTTGTCTCCTCTCGCAGAGTTTGGGATCTGGACGGGAACGAAACCGTATCGTTCCGACTCTGGTCTCCAGGTGTCTCCGTGTGCTGGCATCCCGAGGAGGTCTTTAAGGTAAGCTGGAGTACCGCGAGTACCGCGAGGTCAGGCTCACGATGTTCTCTGCGGGAAGCACACACAGTCTCTGCCTCGATCGGAATCTTGCACTGAAGATAAAAATAGGATCTGGTGGAGAATATCAGCAGTATATCGTTATAACGAGATGATCTTCGTCTCTGTCGGTGATGAATCAACTCCGCTGGGCCTTTTTTATTTCCTCTTTGTCTCGTCTTAGCTGATGGTGGCTGAGAAAAAGGGCACCGTACGTTTCTATGACCTGGTCACTCAGCAGGCCATCCTGTCTCTGGACAGCGGGCAGACGCCGCTCATGTCCGCCGACTGGTGCCTCGCTAACACCATCAAAGTGGGCGCTGTGGTGAGGAGCGACTGGGTGATCTGGGATATTACACGATCCAGGTAACAACTCCAATTCGTTCTTTTCAAATAAGTCAAACCTGGACATTTCCGTTGAACGAAGACATAAAAGCGATTGACGTTTACGAGACTCTCAGCCGCAGTAAAACATTCGAATGGCGCAAACGTTTTAAAGAAGGCCGTAAGTCCGTGAATATTCAGCGCCTCATCTTGTGGAAGAGACGCGTCTGTCTGGGAGAACTCTAGCAGGGGATTATAAAGACAAAGGCAGTTTTTAACTGATCACTTAATTAAAAAGTATAGCCATGGTTTCTCACGAAACCTCCCACCCTCTTTCACAGACTGAGTTTAAAAAAAAAAATTTTTAACATTTTCCAAAGCAAGTTAACAAATCTGGAACAGTTTCAAACTAATCAACTCAAATAACATTAAAGTCCTGATGCTGCAAATTGTTTTCTATACGCTGATTAGCTTTCATTGTGTCAGGAGTATCAAAATGTTTTTCCTGCTGCAACCAGCACAGCAAAGTACCTCCAGGAATATCCAGCAGAACGGTTCATAATTCTGGAGCTCGCTGCCAGAATCGTGTACCAAAAAAAAAAACGTTGTAGACCTTAAGTAAAGACAACTAATCACAGTTGTCGACAGAAACGGCAGAAAGTTAATTTACCAGCGATACCGTCCTGCTTAATTCCCTGCCGTCATGTGACGCGGCTCTGTACGGGATCGACCAGACGTAGGGGAGACAAAAAAAAAAAAAACAGTTGTAACTTTTTCCTATAAATAAATGGCTCAAGAACATGCACAATGTCGATTAATTAACTGCATTGTTTGATTTTCTACATTGTCATTGTAATAAATATCCAATATTTTACATTATAAAAGTAAAAAAGGGCGTTCTGAGAGTAAAACCTCTCTTTATTTCTCTATATAATCCCCTGCTACACTAATGCACTTATCCCAGTGTTTCACTAGTGCTTGGACACCATCAAGGTAGGAAAATTTATCAGTACCCCGGAGCCACGCTCAGACTGCCTGCGTCACGTCGGAAACGCCGGCTTCCCAGGAACTCCTTTACTGTAATGCCGCAGACATGTGGAAATGGCCTGGAGCGAGGTCAGGACTGTACCGAGCAAGTTCCTGTAATGTACAACTGGTGTTGGCGAATGATTGTGTGTCCAGTTCCCACAGACAGATGCGTCTCTTTCTTCTGCAAGTTGGCGACAGTTTTCAAGAATCAGTGGCCGAATGTTGACGGGGAACGACCGCAGTGACCTCCTTAAAACGTCTGCACAGTTTAAATGTCTCACTGCGGCTAAGAGTCTCATCACCGTACTGCGCTTCAAGTCTTCTGTAAATGTTTAATCACTTTACTAGAAATGTCATCACATGTCCCGGATTGACTCGTATTTGAATTCGTTTGATTGAGCTGGATGTAAAACATGTCTCTAGGCAGAGTCTGCTCTCTGTGAGCTGTAAAATGATCAACTGCTCACTTAAATCACACCATTCCCTTCTACATGCTGCTTAAAACACTGAGCAGACTGTATATTTTGATTATTGTTGATGTTTATATACAGTGCAGATTGTTGTGCGTGCGTTATTCCACTTTTGACTTCAGTACAACTTCAATGAAAACATTTTGAAAGCACAATGTTGGCTGTTTTTATTTAAAAAGAATAAATAAATAAAATCCTCTCTTCTTCATGCTAAATCCGTTTCCCCAATATTGAATGTAAATGTTTGTTATACAATACAAGCAAGTGTATGTATTTATTTATTTATTTATTTATTTATTTTTGTGCGTGTTGAAAGTGATGGATAATTTGAGTTTAGAAGCTTATAGGGAAAAAAAAAATCATAAACCTTAGACATGATGAGATGAACACAGTAATCTCTGTCTAACAGTTATCCTCAGGACAAGAGGCCGGTGCATTTGGACAAAGCGCGACTCTTTAGGTAAGCACTGACGTTTCGTTTTAGTTTGGCCCGATCCTCATGTGTAAATCTCAGCGACGATCGATTACAGCCTCGCTCGTATATTCTGCCTCTCTCAGGTGGTCGAGGGCCAACGAAAATCTTTTCGCCACCACCGGCTGTCCGGGAAAGATCAACAGTCAGTTACTGGTACATCACCTCAGCCACCCTCAGGTACGTCTACTGTATATCCAGTGTCTTTTATTGCACGTTAAAAGTCAAGCGTTTACACGCTTCACGTCTCATCCTGTACAAATTCGTTCCAGCCTGTGATGATCGGCTCGTCAGTGGTGGGCTCGGGCCTGAGCTGGCACAGAACCCTGCCCCTGTGCGCGATCGGCGGAGACCGAAAGCTCTCATTCTGGATGACCGAGATGTGAGCCGGGGCTTTTTGTCATGCCTAGAAAGAGCACTTCTATTTTTTTTGCAACTTTTACTTCTTTAATACTGTAAATTGACATCTTTAATAAATCTGTTGTCCTGGTAAAAAAAATGATTTCCTTTCTTTTTAAAAATTTGTTTTTTATTTTTTTTCCATTTTGTCCTTGTTCAAAGTGTCAAAATATGACTGGAGAGGAAAGGGAAAACCTTGACCGACTTTTAAATCGCTCCCTTTCACACAGACACAGTGTTTAGGACAGCACAAGCTGGGTAAATATTGGCGTTTATGGTAAGCTTGGACCAATTACTCTTAATCCTTACAACAGGAATAGAAATCTCAGTTTTGTAAACGAGTAATTAATCGTGGCATTGGTCTCACAGAGTGAAAAAGTAGGAGGCTGGTTATACGGGATGATCGTAGCAAAAACAGCAGTGTGTAGCTTTTTCTAAAAGATTACAATGAGACAGAATCTAATATAACTATATGTATATAATGTATATAACTACAATGCCTGTGTACAACTTCTCTCTCCACATGTGTACGTTTTTAATCTATAATTAACAAGCATGCATGTACACTACCGCTCAAAAGTTTGGTACCATTTCTTAACTCAACGGTCGTTCCGGATGTTTATTTCTATCTACACTGTAAAACATAACTGAAGGTGTTTATCCAAAATAGACAATAATCTCCTTTAAACAGTTGATATTGAGATGTATATCTGCTACTTCTGCTCTGTAAATCCTTCATAACGGCTCTAATCTGAGGTGCTGTTTGTTAATTGGTGATTTCTGAGGCCGGTAACTCTGAATGACTTCTAAATAATGGTCTTCATGAGAGCCAGTTTCATCATGGTGCTTGATGGGTTTTGCAAACGCACTTGACAATCGTGTTCTTGCAACAACTGTTCCAGAAACGCTGACCTCGGTGTATTTAAAATAACAACTGACTATTGTTGTTGTTCTTGTTGTTGTTGCATAATTACCCAATTGCATGCGTGTTATTTTCATAGTTTTGAAATTCCCAGTATTGTTGTAGAATGTAGAAAATAAATCACTGAACAAAAACAAAGAAATTTGCAAGTGATCCCAAACTTTTGAGCGGTAGTGCAAGTCAGTTAATGAGTCGTTAATAAGGCACAAAAGTTTCTCAGTCAGCAAATTAGTCCTATGGTCAGTATATCTTTGCAAGTGAAAATGTCAGTTTTAATCAGTACACAAAGTTAATAAAGAAGTAAATGAATCAGTCAGTACACAAGTCGGTTAATAAGTAAGTACAGGGTGGGTGAAAAGTAACTAGGCATTAAAAATGGGTAATTATGTCCATATTTCTAATACAAATTTATTGAACCAAATTGTACATGTACTTTACTACATAGGAAAATGAAAGAAAATCTTAAAATTTCAACGTATGCACCGGTGGCGTCAACCAGTTTCCTCAGGCGGTCGGGGCTGGATGTACAGTCTCCAGAAGGAGGTCGTTTGCGATATTGCTGAGAACCTCCTGAATCCGTGCCTCCAAGTCCTCCAGTGTGCCATTCAGTGAGGTTCCTGGTCTCACCCCGCACGCACAGTAAGAGTAAAATGGGGTGGTGCGCCATGGAGTGGCGCTCCAGTGATAGTACAAGTTCTATAGCCATTAAATATTGCCTAGTTGATTTTCACTCAGCTGTGTATAAATCCAGCAAGTAAAGTCATTACGTAAGTCAGTAAGTTCATTAGTGAGGTCAGTTAAGTCAGTACATGAGACCGTTGTTATGTACATACTGTATGTCAGTTAAGTCAGTATACAGATCAGCCATTGGGTACATAAGTAAGTAAATTAATTTCTCAGGTCGAATAAGTCAGGAGGTACATCAGGACTGTCAATAAATTCATTACTGAGGTCAGTTAATCAGTCAGCAAGTACACAAATCAGTCATTATATAACAGTAAGTCAGTCTATGAGTCATTTATTAAGTACACAAGTAAGTTGTTACTGTAGATGCATATGTTCGTCAAGTCAGTACTCAGGTCAGTTAAGTAAGAAGTCAGTCATTAGGGACAGGGAAGTTAGTCAAGTCCGTTAATATATCAACAAGTACATGAATTAGTCATTATATACATAAGTCAGTTGGTAAAGTCATTAAGTCAGTCCATGAGTCAGGAAAGTCAGTACTCGGTCAAGTCAGTCCATAAATTAGTCAAGTACACAAGTCGGTATTCAGGTCAGTTAGTAAGTCTGTCCATGATTCAGTCATAAGGTACATAGTTCAGGAAAGCAGTACTGTGGTCAGCTCATCAGTCAGTAATGGAGTCAGTAATTCATTTAATTAATTAAATCAGTAATTAACTGAATACTCAGTTAATCAGCACACAAGTTGGTCATGAAGTACATAAGTCAGTAAGTGCATGCGTGTGCACGTAATCGGAGTGCAACAATCAGCCATATTGTGCTGAGCACGGACATGACTGTGGGCATTGTAGTGTAGCTGAGACGGCTGGTTTACAGAAGGAGGTTTCAGGGGAACCTCGACTCTTTAGTTGGTGCTCTATGTATCTTGGAGAGCAGCAGCAAAACCACCGTCCTCAAGCATAACACGGTACCGCTCTCCAGGTTCTCCGGCTTTGTTTGAACAAGTCCAATGTGGTGTGAAGCGAGCGCTGGAACATCTGTGTGTGAGAAGTCGACGTCAACCACCGCCACATCTCTCCACACACACACAAACGTCTTTCCAAAGGACATAATAACTCCCAGAGTGGCTGAAGAGTCGGGAACCAGGAGCCAGGGTTCTCACAAGAGCCATGAGATCAGGAAGGAGTGTTGAGATGATTCTAATCAAAGGTTGCCATCTGGTGGTCACTCCTTTGCTACGGCCGAGGTGATCAGAGATTCTTCTCAGGCTGGAAAGTGGTTGGCTTAATAAGTCAGTAAGAGTCGGTTAATAAGTTAAAACATGGACAACATAAATCAGTTTAGTGCTCAGGATGTGAGTCAGTTACCAGCTAATTATGCTATAAACAAGTTTCTGGTTATTCTTACATTTTCAGAGTTGCCACTAAAATGTGCACTTAATGTCATCATGATAAACACCAGGTTTTTTTTATTTATTTTTTGGTAAAATAGATGTGAGTGACGAGAATTGCACCAGAATGCTTATCTTAATGGCCTGGTATTGCACATGTGTTTTGATCCTGGCTCGATTTGGACCCAGGCTGCAGTTTTACGGGGGGATTTGCGGACTGGATCTTTCAGCATGTGAGATGAGATATGGGCCGTGATAAATCACCCGTGTGCTTCTGAGCTCTCTTTTAAATCTTTCGCTCGTTTTGCAAATCATCTTGTCTTCCAGTTCTTTATTTACATCCCAGATTTCTTTTGATTCATGTTAAAAGATGGCAGTTATCAGGTTTAACCTTGACGTCAGCGTCAACTGAAGCAGCTGGGTTTTATGGTCAGCGCTGCAGGGTGGTCTTATTTGGACTCAAGAACTGAAGCGAACAGTTACTAGGCAAACTCCTCGGGAGAACCGATTTGGAAAAGAGCCACGGTGGCTCGTACTCCCGAAAAAGTGCGACCGTAAATCATCCATCAGCAGTAAAGCACCTCGACACGAAGCTAATCAGCCAAACTTGACCTGTTTTGGTTTGCTGAATTAGCAGTGTGGTGAGCTAACCTCAGACTTGTGTGATACACTTATTATAAGCTGTTAAATAAAATTATATCATGTCTGAAAATTTTTACCTGCAGATCTTTACACTGAATTATGCAACACAAAATGTGGTTAACTAGCATTCATGCTAAATTATGAAGGCGTTTCGCACAATCTAATGATGACATTATTTTGGTTTGTTTTCTACAGTAATTTTATATTTTGCCATCAAACAGGATTGTTCTTTCACAGAGATTACGTCACATTATACCTTCAAATACAGAAAACACCATGTGAGGGATCACCTTTCTTTTCCTCAGGATCTTCAAGAAATTTGTGTGATGCAACTTCCTGGTGAGCATGAGACTCCATTTTGGAGAATAAAAAAAATGTATAAAAGATTAGGGTATAGGGTATTGAGTGAAAGAACTCTTGGCCTCTGTACACACTGGAGCTCTCAAGATGTCTTTCAGCTTTAATTCAAGGGTGCTGACAAAACTGTGGCTTTAACCATTCATATTACACCAATTTCACTCACTCGTCTATTTTGGGGCTCATAAGTAATGGAACAAAGTGCGTTGGTAATGGCCGATGTAACTGCTTGGAACATTCTTAAAAAAGAAGGAATTAGCTGTCGAGCTCAGCAACAGCAAAAGGCCTGGATGACCACGGGAGACAAATTCTTAAATTGGATGACTGCAGAATTCTGTCCATGGAGAAAATGAATACTTTCGAAACATCTAGGTACGTTAAGAAAACTCTTGAGGATGTAGGTGTGTCATTGTGAAAGTAAAGAAGTAAATACAAACACTTCACGACCACGGACAAGCCACTGGTGACACTCAAGAACAGAAAGGCCAGATCAGACTTTGCGGAAAAAAAAAACTTTGTCTTTTATTGGGCTGATGAAACCAAAATTAACTGATAGAGAAAAAGTATGAATAAAGAAAGGAGCAGCTGATGATCCACCTCACCTGTCAAACATGGTGGAGGCAGTGTTATGGCATGAGTGGAAGCGGATCACTGGTGTTTATTGATGATCTGACTGCTGATAAAAGTACAGTAGCTCTATAGGTTTACACTCTCTGCTCAGATTCAGACAAATACTGCAAAACTGCAGTGAAAGCCACCCAAGACTTTCTCAAGGCAAAGAAATGTAATGAAAATGCCTGTAATGCTTGAATGGCTAATGCCACACTTTTGTCAAACACCTTGAATTACAGCTGAAAGTCTTGACCTTGCTCACATCTTGAGGGTTTTATTTCAAACTCAGTGTGGTGGTGTATAGATGCAGAATGCCAAAATATACGCACCTGACTGTAAATGTATAATTATTATCACTATTATTATCATTATTATTATTTCAATAATAAATATAGTTGCAAGCAGCGATTAGCGGGCCCAAGCTCTTAGTGCCATCGCCACCCGGGCGCACCACACAGTCTGTGTTATTTGACCGTGTTAAGACCTCCAAAAAGGTGGTGTGTGTCTGTATGTGTGTGTGTGCGTGCCTTAACATTTATGATGTATATGTGTGTAGAATAGGCCTGAGATGCTGGAGGAAAAAAAGCATCACACTAAGATTTCACTGAACGTGACGTCACTGAACGTGCCACTCAATATAACGTCACACTTTTAGATAAGAGATATCAAAAATCCCTCTACAATTTTGCATCCTCAATGTTTTTAGATCACATCGGCCCGGTTTGGTGGCGATCGAATAAATTCCCTAGGAGGAGTATATCAAAATCCATCGGGTGCATTTTGGCAAACGACACAAAATTACTGACTTCCTGTCAGTTGAGCCCATGATATGCCAAGTTGTTTGGCATAATGAGCTCTAAATGTGTACAGAGTTGTGTGCAAATGTGTATGAGCTATGCAGGAAAATCTCTTGTGGGGGCCCCTGAGGACCCCGGGCCACGCGACTCTCATTCTAATGGGAGCAAATTCCATTAGGAATGCCAATTTTAATGGCATGTTAAGACCTCCAAAAAGCCCAAAAGGGTGTGAAAAAATAATCCTTAGGATTCTTAGCATTCTCAATGTCTTAAGATCACAGACATTTTTGTCTGGTTTGGTGGTGATCATATAAATCTCCTAGTAGGAGAGCATCAAAATCCATTGAGTGCATTTTGCAAACCACCCAAAATAACTGACTTTAGAAAGTCAGAACGTTAGAAAGTAACAGAGTAGAACCCATGAACAGTGAAAATTGTTCAGCTCTAAGATCTGAGGTCTAAATGTTAACAGGTTTTGCATGCATACGTGCAAGTTCGTAGGAGCTATGCAGCAAAATCTGTGAAAGTCCTGTGCCACAGCCAGGGCCCAGCCGCTCAGGTGTCCTACTGGCAGCAGATTCTGCTGACAGAAACTGCTGATTTTCATGACTTTCTGAGCATCCTAAAACTCCCAAAAAGCCTCATATGATGGAAAAAAAATCCTTGGAAGAACAATGGGGCCCTTCACACACTATGACATCATAGGGTTGTTGTCATAGTGCTTGGACCCTAATAATAATACTGACCTAGTAGTAGCATATTCTAGCTAGGACTGAGCAGGAATGTCATGGTTACAGTGACATTCTATGACATACAGTCTATTTAGCCTGAGCCACCATTTTGTTTTTACATTCTTTATTTACAGGCCCAGGTTCGATTCCCAGCCACTGGATGAAATAAAATGGGAGGGTTGCGTCAGGAAGGGCACTCAGTGCCAAACTTGTATGTGTGGACCGGATAGTCTGCTATGGCGAGCCCTTGCCGAGAGCAGCCGAAAGACCAACATCACAGTGATGGTGAGATTAGCTGACAAGCCATGCTTTGGAAATGTAAGACTTTGAACTGATTTAAAGATCAAATTTCAGTTATTAGGGGAAGAACTGAACACTCAAAATTGAAAGAATTAATACCAGGAGGGAATGACTTGAATTTCCTTGTTTTAGCTTGAGGATGATTGTTCATTACAGTGGAACCTTGGATTGCGAGTAATGCAGTTTGAGTGTTTCGCAAGATGAGCAAAGATTTTTAATACATTTTGACTTGAAAAACCGAGCAAGTCTTGGTTTACGAGTGCTGAGTATCATGTATCACGCATGCGCTCTTGTTTTGACACAGAGCGTCACGTGATCACAACTAAGCCAATGATTTTTCTTTCTCTTGCGCTGCGGAATTGTGGGTAATCGTCTCCCCTGCTGGGTCTTAGTGCTCACCTTTTACTGGTATAATCAACATCTCCCTCTCTGTTTCACACATACGCACACACACACACTCTCGCCTTTACACCCCTCTCCCCGGCTTCACGCGCACATACAGACACACACTCTCTGCTTTACACAGAAAACTCTGCTCTGTCGCGATTCTTTACAAAGGTAAGGTGCTGGTTCATTTGTTTGTTTGTTTTTTTTACTTTACAGCAGTGATTCCGTTAGTATGTTTCCGTTGTGTGTGTGTGTTTGTAGTGAAACTTAAAAAGTGAGGTGTAGGGGGGGGAGGGGGAGGGAGGAGTTTTACTGTGTAAGACGAGGCGAGGGAAGGGGCTAATTCCACACACACACACACACACACACACACACACACACACACACACACACACACACACACACACACGCCGCCTGAGCGCACAAACGGAAACACTTATCTGTCGGGATTTATTTTAACTTTTTTTTAAAGTAAAGTGCAGGTTAATTTGTTTAATTTTTACTTTTATATATTGTATTAATTATTTTTGTGTATTTATTTTTTGGGGCTGTGGAACGAATTATTTGAGTTTTCATTATTTCTTATGGGAAAATTCAACCAAAAAGATTTGGTTTACGAGTGTTTTGGAATACGAGCCCACTTCTGGCTCTTTGGATCAAATAGGAAAATCTAAATGTAAAACTCAACACAATTACAGTATGAATAGTCAAAAATAAAGATTTATTAAGTACACACAGTATATCTGTTACAGTAGATACACAGCACACACATAAAATCTACTGAAGAACAGCATGCAGGATGACAGTCAGACATATTTACACTGTGTGTGTACTTGGAGCTAATATTCTCCATGTCAGTGTGATTAATGTGGGATTAAAGTGAAACCAGACTTTCAGGCTCGTCTCTGGCCGAGTCTCTCTAACGCACTGTGCAGAATCTTCAGCTCCTCTCTCATTTGACACAGAACGCTCTGGATCTTAGCCGGCTCATCGAGGATCTCCATGGAGCAGGTGTACGGGTCGTATCTTATAGAGAACGGTTTCTGGATGCTGGAGGAATACTGCCTGGACACCAAACATCATCAGCGGTCAACATTTCACACATTTTATAATTATTATTTGATTTTAAAAATATTATTAAATGTTATAAAAGCATCTATGCATTTGCATTAAGTATTAAATAAAAAATAATAATTAGTCGGAATTTAATTAAGAATTTATTTTAAACATTAACATTTCACTCATTAATTTTAACTACTGAACATTTTATTTGTTATTTATTAAACATTTAAAAAATGATTATTAATTTTTAACTTTAATTATTACTTTAATATATTAAACTTTATTAGTTGTTATTGTTATATTAAATAATAATAATTAAAGTTAAAGTTTAATAATCATTTTTAAATGTTTAATAAATAACAAATAAAATGTTATTTAAACTAAAATGTATACTAAATGTGGTAGTTAAGGCTTTTTAAAAATGCATTTGCTGACATTTCAGAATAATATTATTTAAGATGCCTCATCAGTTTTTAAATATTTAATAAATATTAAAAATCTCTAAATATCTATACTAAATAAAATGGTTATTAACAAAACAATAGCTGTTTTAAAATGGTAATAGTTTAACTACTTATTAAATAAAAAAAATTGAATAAACTGTAATACTTTAAAAAATTACATTTTCAGGAACTGTTTTAAATGGTTTAATACATAAATATATAAAGTAATAAAATGGTTGATAATATTTGATAACAAATATAACATTTTGTGTCTTAAGCAACAAGCTACAGTTTTAGTGAGGACTTAAACACTTCACTTTCTTTTTTATTTAGGCTTAATAAATAGATTTGTCTGTATTAATCTCTCCCAGATTAGCTTCATTGTGAAGTTTTTCCAGATTTAAAGTCTGTTTCTCTGTGCTGCCTCTAACCCAACCCTCTACACCTTCTCCTTAAGGCATCACCTCATCTTGTTTGTAGCATCCTCAAAACTCTGAGAGACAAAGTAGATGGGCTGGTACGTCTGATCCTGGTACGACTGGGCCGCCGTCTCAGCAGGGATGAACGGCTTGTATTGGGGCTCATTAGAGAGCGCGTACTACAGGAACAAAAAAATAACAGGATGATGGTATTTTAACACTCACACCAGCAATCCTGGTTCAGATTATAATAACATTAAAGCTCATTTAATATCTAATGAGCATAGTTTGCAGCTGAATGAAAACATTGCTTCCTTTTAGATTAATTGTGTCATTTTCTCACCTTAAGTTCTCCGTAGGAGGATAAAAGTCCGGCACCGTACGCCTTCACGGTTCCATTCTGCTTGCAGAGCCCAAACTCAACCGTGAACCAGTAGAGCTGTAGAAGGAAGTGAGAACATACACACTGAGTGTAATATTTTATTATTTTGCATTAGGGTTTTTGCAGCCCTGTAGTAAATTTGAGTGTAAAAAAAAAAAAAGAAAAAAAGAAAATTGCACGTAATTCCTTAGCGAACCATTAGATGTCAGTCGATTTAAATATTTCTGCTATTTTTTTTTCTAGCAAGTATACCATGTTTCAAGTATTTGTACATTAACCTATCACACTATTTACTGCAATAATGCATAATTTGTCCTACTCATACTCATATCCTTACTTACAGTAGACAGCTTTTCAATGTCCTCGTCAGATGCTCCAAGAGAAGCGAGTCCAATCTCCTGTGAAGAAAAAAAAATTAAACAATAGAAGTGCTCATGTTCGTTTTCTGTGATAAATTTGCAGATTACACACACACACACACAAAAGTTTAGTAATTCTAGAATACTCCACTACAATTTTTTGAGAGTTTATATTTCACTAAGACTATTAGATATTTTGCTCCCACCCTCTTTTTTCTTCATAAAGAAGGAAAGGAAATTTAATAAAATTCACATCAGTGTCAACGGAAACAAACAAACAAACAAAAAAATATTGATGCCAAATAATCTAAAATAAGCAAATTAAAGAATGTTAGTTTTAATTTTGGTAAATGTGATAGCTAATGTTATTTTTATAATTGCTGATATAATTGCCAATTACTAAAAAACAGGATTATCAGAAGTTAGCTATCCAGCATGCCAAATTAGGCTTTTGATCAGGTATCAAATAGGGACTTGAGTATGTTTAAATTTACATTTTCTTTGAATTTTTCTTAAATAGACCTTTCATCTAATCTACTTTTGATTAAGTTTTTGACTAAGACTCATACTGGTATTTGAGTGAAGTTTCTGTCTATTCCTCCCACGCAAAATAACAATACAAAAATCTGAATGGAACTGTACAAAAAATAAATTAAAAAAAAGCAAAAAACAAACAAACGAACAATGATTCCATATTTTAACATTTTGACAGTAAAATGAGATAACTCCATGCTTGCAGTTTTGAGAAAATGCTTTTTTTCCCCCAAAAGCTAGAATGATTGAAAACTGATAGAGGATATATTGTGTATGTTTTCTTTGTGTCACAAGGCTGTTAAAAGCACAATCGTCCTATTTTTCAGAAAGTATAGTGAACGTTAAGCAATGCAAGTCTGCCATTTGTTGCTGTTGGAGTGACTGCAACAGTAAATCCAAATTCAAAATTCTCCAAAAACCCTTTCAACACCTTCAAATTACTTAAGTACATTCGCTTTACTGGCAGAAAGAAATTATGCGATTTTTTTTTTTTTTTTTTGTTCCAAAAACAGTCGATTTTGTGCTTTGCTTTGCTCAAAACTTGGAAGTTTGAAGTTTTAAAAATATCTTATATTACAGATTTCACAGTAAACATTCTGTCAGAAAATAATGAGTTGAAAAAATGAGTAAAAGTTTTAAAATAGTGTTTATCTTGTTTTGCTAACAAACTGTTCATTTATTTTATAAAATAATTTAAAAACAAGTTGTACGTTTTGATAAGGTATCAAATAATTTCTTTAATATGTTTATATTTAGATTTTTAGATATTTAGATTTTTAAATAGATTTTTTAGCCACATGTACTTTCGAATAAAATTCTCTTTTACTTTTGCTGCTATTTGAGTATAGGTTTTTCAACCCCTGCCAAACAACATAAAAGGACTGGTACAAAAAACCTTTTAACTGTACATGCACTGTAAAGTCTTAAGTACTTATTAAAAGCCGATAAAAGCTTTAATATTTATATAAATAAATAAATAAATAAATAAATAAATAAATAAAAGCTGTAAAGTCTGAAACGTGAAACCTGTGAAAACTGGGCGAACTCCTTGTCTGTAAGCATGGGGATGTGTCCAAGCAGCTCGTGACAGCAGTCTCTGAATGTGAGTAAATAAAACCAGGTCAGCTTGTGTTTGCTTCTGAACGTGTGACCGAATTGTAATGTAGAGTGTACATGGGGACGTACGGCTCTGGTGAGTGCATGGGTGATGAGGGATGGCGAATGTACTGTGTGCACTGGAACACCCTGAATGCCAGACTCGCCAGGAAGTCACGTGCAGACAGCAATCCCATGGCTGGGCGCAGCTGGAAGCCTGTCTTTTCTGAAAACACAAATATATGTCATCTGCTGTGCATTGAACACTCTGCTCTGCTCAAAGTGAACAGTTTACCTTGTTTTTACTGAAAATGTGCGAAAAGTTTATTTCTTTTAAAATAAAAGTGAGTATGTTTTCAAAGTGATTGTTTTTATGAACGTATCAGACATAATTAACACAATTCCACTTAGGCATCCATGGCTTAAACTGACAAGCACACAAAAATGTTCAAGTATACTTTGGCAAATACTCCAGAAAGGTATAAATAAGTTTTCTTGCCTTATACATAAAGCACAAGAATATTAGTCTTGTAAATCAGCTTAAACTAAATAGTATAGGGTGGAACTAAACCGGATACTTTACACAGCATTACAATAGCAGCAGATTAACATATGGCTGATTATACTGACAAGGTGTGAGACTATTGTAACAGACATCACTCATACTGCAGTGACATTAGAAATTTTAATATTGTTATTTTTTTTGTTTTGTAGCTTAATTCAAAAATCAAGCTCATATATTCTAGATTCAATGCATGTAAAGTAAAATATTTTTAAAATCGTTTTGATGAGTACGGCTTGCAATTCATGAAAATCAAATACGCCTTCATGGAATGGTCTAGCACTGTTGCATTCAACATCACAATTACATCAATCAACATCACTGTTGCATTCAGTATCAAGCCACTGCTGAACCAGAGACAACGTCATAAGTGTCTGACCTGGACTAAGGAGAAAAACAACTGGAGCATTGGTCAGTGGTCCAAAGGCCTCTCGCCAGGCGAAAGATATCTTACATTACTTTTGTAAATCAAGGCCCCAGACTCTAGAGGAAGAGTGGACAGGCATAAAATCCAAGTTGCTTGAACTCCAGTGTAAAGTTTCCACAGTTGGTGACTTTAGCCTAACCTGCATGTCTTTGGACTGTGGGAGGAAAACGGAGTACACAGAGGACACCCACCAAGCACGGGGAGAACATGCAATGTAAAACCAATGTTTGATTGGTTTTACTTTATAAATATTGGTTTGCAGTGTATAAATACTGTAATTAGCAGGAAGAGATGTAAACTCCCTAAGAGAACTTAAGTACAAAGTCTTGACTTGAAAAGAAACCCATCTTCTTCTGCCTGACGTCAGACCGTAAATCATTATACTGGTGTAGAAGAGTAAAGACAACCCAAACCGAGTGTATTTACAGGGAGGAGCTGGTAAATATGGGTCCTGGCATGAGCAACAGAACAGTCATACGACTGTGGAACGGTGGTGTAGTGGTTAGCACTGTCGCCTTGCACCGCCAGGGTCCGGGTTCGATTCCTGTCTCATGGGGTTTGCATGTTCTCCCTGTGCTTGGTGGGTTTCCTCACACAGTACAAAGACATGTAGATTAGACTAATTGGCGGTTTCCAAATTGGCCGTAGTGTTTGTATGAGTGTGTGTATGAGTGTTTGCCCTGCGATGGATTGGCACCATGTCCAGGGTGTAGCCCGCCTTGTGCCCCGAGTCTCCTGAATACATGATTAAGCAGTGTAGATGATGAGTGAGTGAGTAAATAAAGCTAAGTTACTCTTAAGACTGGACAAAACATTTCTTGCATGGTATGTATTTTTCAAATGCACCATTAGATGCCTTTCCTTTTGTTTGTGCTTCCTGCTTATTATTGTTTGATTATGTTTTTGACAATGTTTAATGTTTGGGATGATGATAATTTTTTTTATTTTTATCATGTTCTCTCACAAACTCAGTGATGTATTTATATTCATTCCATGTGATACTTAAGTTGCATGTAGGTCAAACATCTTAAACTAATTACATGGTTCCTGAGGGAACCCGAACTACACTATATTCCTAAAAGTATGTTTGGCTGCGGGGATTTGTGTTTATTCAGCTACAAGAGCAATAGTGAGATCAGACTCTGATGTTCGTCCCAAAGCTTTTTAACAGGATTTTCCAGTCAGGGCTTCTTGAGATCCGTGAGCTCCACATGTGATGCATATGTACAGTATATGATGGTCAGGTGACAAACTTTGTGAACATATAGTGTGCTTTAGAGAAATGCTTACACAAGCCTCTGTATCTCAGCTGCCATGACAGTCCTGACAGAGGTTACCTTTCAGGAAACTGGACACGTCTCTGAGCTGAGGGATTTTGTCCTCTCCGTAGCCGCACTCTTTCTCCAGCTGCTGCAGGCCATCCAGGAACTGTCTACACGCGTGAGTCGGGTAGATGGAGTTTAAAGTCCTGTACACGTCTCTCCTGATGAAGTAAAAAGGACATCCACATGGTGAGTTAATTTTTTTTTTTTTTTTTTAAGTTTTAAAACTACTTTTAGGTAATTAAAAAATACAGTTCAGGTGGAAAAAAAATCTCAATAAAAGAATTGATTCATTAATTATGTAAATTCATTGGAACTACATTGATTAAAAATACTTTAAAAAAAATAATTTTTAAATTACCCAAACCTATTGACTTCTTCTATTACTACTACTAATAATAATATAGTTACAGAAAGAAGAAGAAACCAAAGAAGATATTTGGTTTATCATATGAAACCCACCAAGTGGCAACCTCCTCTGGAGTATATTCGACATATGGTAAAAGGTCGCCGCTGCAAACAATGAAAAGGAATATTATACATACTGTACATATTTACATTTTTATTTACATTAGAACAAAAGATCTAGTTTTGCTTCAATGTTGTTTCCGTGCAGGAGATTTACTGTGAACATACAGAGCATCTCCAAATCATTATGATCCGACTTACTGTTTATAGTTGAAAGCCAGTTCAGAGATAAACGCTCTCCGTTTTCTGTACTCTGGATCGCTAAAGCCCTGGATTGAACAGAAAGCTGAATTACTGCAGGCTTTATCACACTACGTTTCTGTTCACATCAAATACATTAACAACGCTGCACTATGAGTTCTGGATTCTGATTGGTCAGATGGTGTTGATCAGTTTTCTTTAACAACACCTTCTTACTGTAGTGCAGCTGCAAATCACAGGTTTATATCAATGTTATAATAAAGATTTTCCATAAGGAGATGTTATGAACACTAGGAAGGAGTCTCCAGTGTCATCACTTCGTAATATTAGAGGGAATTCTACATTTTTCAGACTATTGTTTTTTTTTATCTTAGTAGCTTAATGAGAATTAGGAAAATGAGATGCTGGTAAGGGGAAGGCCTTTTTATAGCTGCTATAATGTAAACAATAATAGGGACTTGGTTTGTGGACATTAAATGCCAGTAAATGCAACTATAACTAAATAAAAAAGTATAAAGTGTTGTTTATTAATAGATTAAAATAATAATAATAATAATAATAATAATAATAATAATAATAATTACTGGCAAATTGCTGTGGAGTAAAAGTCGCCTAAGACTTCTGCAGATGCTCTTATAAGAGAATAATTAACTTCAACATACTGTAGTAACACAAACTCATGATTCATCATCTCACTACTGTATGTTCTTGATTATTTTCCCATAACAGCATGACATACAGTGTCTTATTCCTCATTCCTCATATAACTTATGATACAATTAAAAGTTACATACAGGGTGGTCTTGATCCATGTCAGGGTCGTACTTTGTAATTACGTGAGTGCATTTGTCCAGATCGCTGATCTTTCGTGGGAACCAGGGAACTGAAATGATAAAATAGTAAAAAAAAAACTGTACTTATGTTCAGATTATACATACTGTATACAATGAATCACATGCAGATGAAGACAAAAGGAGTGCAATGGAGTTATTTTCAATTCAAGACATTTAGAGGTTTGGGTTCTAAAATAATTTTCCAATTTTGGTGAGCCCGTGTGAACTGTAGCCTCAGGTTCCTGTTCTTAGCTGACAGGAGTGTCACCCAGGGCGGTGCAGCAAGGTTCGATAGAAGGTACTGTGTGTTCATAGATGTTCGTATACATTTACTAAGGAATGAGAGGATAATATACAAGGAGTGTTCAGGTCAACTGGGACTTTTCGTGATTTTTCCTACATTTTCTACAGAGTTTGTTTGGAGCCGGACAGTGTTCTCATTTGGTTTATTGATATAGCATATTTAAAACACAGGAGTAATTCAAAGTGCTTTACATAGGATAGGTAATAAAGACAAATTATAATAAGTTTTCAGTTTAACTTTAAAGCTAGCTTGAGTTGGGGTACTTTTATCATCAACTGGTCCCATCTGTGTGTTCAGTTCTTACTCGAAACTCTACCAGCTGACTGCTTCCTAAAGTTCTCAGAGCCCTGCCGGGTTTATATTCTACGAGGACATCAGCAATGTATTTTGACCCCTTTTTACTGAGTGATTTATAAGCTAGTAGTAACACTTTAAAGCCTATTCTGTGGGTTACCCGTAACCAGTGATGGTCTTAATGTTGTTGTTTTTTTTCTTTCAGTAAAATGCCTATACACACAAGCAACTATAAATAATCTTAGAGAGCAAAGCTGCCTAGGACAAAACTTCATAAAATAAAAAGTTAGTAAAAGTCAGTGAAATAAATAAAAGCATATATTTTTTAAAAATTATTAAAAATAAAATTGACAAAAAAAAAAAAAGATTTTTCTTAGTAAATTAAGTTAAAGAAAAGAACCTTTGGCTGAACTGAAAACAACTGAGAAAAGATGGCCATTTAGCTTTGATTTTAAATTGTAAAGAGTGGCAGCAGACATATTTTTATCCAGGAGACTATTCCTAAGTCTAGGTGTATCAATGGCAGAAGCCCGCCCATTTGGGAAGGAGCTGTTTGGGACTAAAAGGAGCTTGTGTTGATCTTGCTGACCTTGGGGCAAAATACAGGGTTAGCCAGTCACTGATGTGTGAAGGGGCTAGACGATTGAGGGCTTTAAAAACAAACAAAAAAATAATTTAATCAATCCTCTATTTAATGGAAAAAGTGATGTGCTGCCTCTTCATTGTTCCAGTTAAAGTCTGGTGGCTGCATTTTGGACTACTTAGGTCTAATCAGAGAAGAATGTGGCAACCCCATGTATAGGGAATTTTAAAGTACTATACAGTAAAGTGCTTTATGTGTCTTTTTGAGGTAAATAAGTTTTAGCTTTGCTATTGAGCTGAGCTAATAAAAGCTGACCCTCACTACATTACTGACTCACTCATTAGAATTTAAGGAAATATCCAGAAATACACCATGATTTCTTATTTTATTGCGCAAACATGAAAACCAAGCAAATTAAGTAGACTAGAAAACCAATCTAGTGGGACCAAATACAATTACTTCAGGTTTGTTCTTGGTTATTTCCAAAAGGTTCCCTGCCATCCAGCATTTGATATCATCAAGACAATTAGATAGGCTGCCTGGTGCACATGTGTTAAAAGGTGTAACATGGAGGTAGAATTTTGTGTTCTCCACATAACAGCGAAAAAGAATTTTGTGCTTCTCAAAAGTGGTGCCAAGGGAAGCATGTATAAGGAAAATTACAGGGGTCCTAAAATTGAGCCTTGGAGTATCCCATACTGTAGTTCACAGGTTCACGCTTCAAAAGGATGTCATGTTTGATTGTGTTTAAGGCTGCACTGAGCTCTAATTAAACTGAAATAATCCTGGAGCAAAAGAAAACGGTGAATAGGATGTCATTATAAACCTTCAATAAGGCTGATTCTGTGCTGTGTAGGGCCCTAAATCCTGATTGAAACTTATTAAAGCTGTTAGAATTTTTCAGGAAGATTGAGAGTGAATACAGTTTTTCTCCCAATATTTTAGCAGTGAATGAGTTAGTATATTCTTTAGCAAGGGTTGCACCATTGCATGTTTAAAACTGGGATGGACCCTTCTGTTTGATAGGGAGCTATTAAATATAGCCAAAATAACCTGTGTCTGGAAGAAGAATATTGTGTACTGCATTAACTTATCTTCTCAATATAGTTATAGTTCCAATAAGGAATACTTTAAACTTTTTCACAGGAGGCAAAAGACGTAGCATCAGGGTTAAAGATTGAGGGTTCAGGCCAGATGACAGCACAACATCTAGTGTCTATAGTGATTGAATAAGATTAAAAGAGTCTACAAGTACTAATAAAAACACACCAACCATGGGTAAGGACAGCATACACTGATCAACCATTACATTATCACCACCCACCTAATATTGAGTAGGTCCCATCTTTTGCACTTTGTGATCTGATGCCTTTCTATGGGAGCCAGCATTAACCTTTTCAGTAATTTGAGCTTTAATAGCTCTTCTATTGGATCGGACTACACAACCAGACTTCACTCCCCACACACATCACCAGCCTTGGCCAACCATGACCTTGTCACTGTTTCTCTGGTTCTCCTTCCTTTGATCACGTTTGGTGTGTCCTGACAGTGTAGACCACAACATCCCAGTGGACTGCAGTTTTGGAGTCGCTCCGAGCCAGTCATCTAGCCATCACAATTCCTTATCATTTTCCTCAAATTCTTATGCTTGACCATTTTTTCTGCTTCCAACACATCAACTCCAGGAACAATGTGTTTGCTTTCTGAAGGACTGTTGACTCAGCATTGCAAATCTTTGCCCACTAAGTTTCAACCATCACTCGTCCTCCTATTTCACCAGGAAGTTAATTATTGTTTGATTTTGTTCAGAGACAATTACGGATAGGACTGCTACACTGCGACTGATTTTTAATCGCCTTATTGGTGCTAATTCACTGTTCAATCCCTTACCAAAAAAGAAGATCATTCAAGTGTGCTAATAGTATACTTCTTTCAAACTTAGCTGTGAGTATATACAGTATATAGTATAGTATATACAGTGAGTATATGCTTTCAGTTTACTTTCTATGTACATATCAGATATATACTGTATTAACACAAATGTAATTGAGCTTGTATAAACAAATTTTGAAGTATACTTTGGCACTTTCACATACGTAAGTATACTTTGGCATATACTCAAAAAAGTACAGCAATATTTGTCTTGCTGTTCACAGTTAAATAGTTAAAAGTAAATAGTACAGGGTTGCAATGAAAATTGATCTTCATGTACACATTGTTAAGATTCACAGAGAAACAGATTAACGTATGACTGGTTTTACTGACAACTCTTCAAAAATGTGAAATTATTGTAACACTGGTACATAAGGGCGTCTAAAAAATTATATTGTAAAAACATGTTTTTTTGTAATTTCATTTAAAAAGTTCAAATCAGAGAGGCAGTTTTATTGACGATTGTTTATTTATGCATATTTAAATTTGGTTTCTAAAGTGTGAGGGATATGAATGTATGATGTTAATGGTTACAACACTGCACTTCTGCTACACTGCAAAGTTTAATTTGTTGGATCCAAGGCGCTTCTGCCACAGTCAATCGAATTATTATATTTTATTAGCATTATTTTATTAGCATTATTATATTTATTATTATTATATTTATTATTACATTTTATTATTTTATATCTACAGTATATATAAAATTTGTTCCAGAGTATATTATGATTTTTAATGGTATAGTTGCCTAAAAGCCTATTTACAGTACAGTTAAGTATATTCATTCTATAGGAAGTCATCATTTTACTCATGACTGCGTTCATCTTTATCCTCCCTAGTCTGTATAAAGTGAAGTGTAAAAGTTTACGCACCCCGGTCGTCCTGCAGAAGCCGCACTTCATCTGCCACCCTTCTGAGAGCGTTAATGAAGGTGTCTGTGTCAGAGCTGTGCACTTCACACTGCATGAAGAAATCCAGCTCATCTGAAGGCATCTTCTTACACCTCCGAGCTGCACGGCTCTCCAGGTGCAGCAACTTCGCCTCAAAGGTCTTTAATTAGACAGAGAAATAACAACAACAACAACAACAACAACAACAACAACAATAATAATAATAATAATAATAATGAAATAAAAATGGTAACGATGATTCTGCATCAATGAGCTGCTAAATCCTTTAGAAGAACAACCAATAACCCAATAACCACTTGTCATCTATCTACAGAAAAACACGTCCTGATACATGCCCATACGCCCCCACCCAAAGAAAAATATATATAATTGATTGCCAATTTACAAATAAATCTAAAATAATCATTTGCTATATTCGGACTGGGAAATTATGCACCAAGACATCAAAATATGTTACTCGCACTGTTACATATTTTGCCATTACGCACAGATTCAGTTTCATTTTCGCTTTCATCCTGTTCTTTACAGAAATAATACTATTAATACACATCAAGGTTGAACTGCAATTAACTTTATTTCGCTTATCTACAGAAAACATGCAAGGCTTTTTTTCCCCCTTTTTTTCTTCTTTTTTTTTTGCGAGAGCAACACGAATTGCCGAGTGAATCAGGTTTCACAAGAAATATCATGTATTAACGTTTTTTCCTCCTTGATGCATTTTCAGAATTAATCATCAATTGACGCTTTTTCTTGGCATATTGGCTGAAATCTACACCAATACATCATATATGGACTGTATCCCCTGTAAACATTTAGAAAGCTGCATTACTTCACATCTGAGTCAAGTGTGATTACAAATGCGGAACACGCGGGGGAAAGCGCGCGAGAATCTCGATTTAAGCTCGATTTATTTATATTTTAATTATTATTATTATTATTTTATTTTTGTGCTTGAAATGTTATTTTTAATTGTTTTATTTTTGTAAAGGATATGAATCCGGATTAGATGTATATCCTGTCTATACTGATACACTGATTTATTTTAAACCTCTGAACACACCGCAAATAAACACATCCCACATGAATGCTACAATAATACACGGATTCCCCAATAATAATAATAATAATAATAATAATAATAATAATAATAATAATAATTGGTCTATATCTTATTGGTTCATGAAATATGCAGTAAGAAACATTTGAGATTTAAAAAGCATTAATTGTTGAATATTTCAATACATTTATTTATTTATTACAGTCTAAGGGGAAAAAAATCTTAAATCTCAGACTAGCAAATCCTACACAACTACACACTATACACAACGCATAGATCTAAATGTTGTGTATCAGAAAGAAAAAAAAAGGTATGAAGCTGCACCTCTCCTTAATGCTGGAATGGTACATTAAAAGCGCACCGCTTGTGCTTTATTTGAAGCAGTTTGAATGATGAATTATATGTTTACTTTAAACAACTGAGCTTCATTTATGTATCTCTGCTAAAGTTATAAAACATACGAAAGAAGATGAAAGCTACCACATTTGATGCCACTGCCACAAAGATGAGGCAAAGGTTTTTTTCTAACAGGGAGTAAATGATTAGGAGAAGAAAGTACGAGGTTTTTTTTTTTTTTTTTTTTTTTTTTGCCCATTGGGATTTTAGATTAGATTAGATTTTAGAGCGCCTCATGCGTGCCTCACCTCGAAGACCTTCCCAGCCTTGAAGAGGCCAGCATTTCTGTCGTTCTTCTGCGTAAAGACGAGATGGAGAGTCACTTTGCCGCTTTTCTCTTCGAAGACCACGTTGTCGCCGCTGCGCGATGGACCCGGGGACGCTGTGGCTGCGCTGCCCCTGTCGCTCTCCCTCTCACTGTCCCTCTCTTTGTCTTTCTCCCTGTCCCTCTCCCTCTCCCTGTCCCTGCGCGCGTCCTCGATGAGACTGCGCTTTCTGCCGCTGAAGGACACACTCTGCGCCACGCACTCCGTCTTCATTTCGCGCCTCTACTACACAGTCTTCTCAGATTGGTCTTGGCGCCAGGCTGCTCCTTGTGCCCTGTCATGCAGCCAGCTGTTTATATACGCCGGGAGAACCGGGAGATCTTTATGTAAATACGGTCCAGGAGCGCGAGCTCCGTGGGCGCAGCGCTGCGTCACGCGTTTGCGCTTTGCACTTCCGTTTTAAGAAACATACAGTAAGAAGCCGACGACAGACGAGATCAGGAAACAAGACCTAATTCGTATCGCAGTGCATATGCAGTCTAGAGTGATTTATTTATTTTAATTTATTTATTTTAAATAAAATGTAGGTGTGAAAAAAAAAACTTGTAAATTGGACATATGTATTGTGCTCTCCAAGGACCTGTAACCAGAGAGAGAAAAGGAAAGAGAAAAGATTATTGTTTGTCTTTTTCTTTCTCCTTTTGTTCATTGCTGATCAAACTAAGAAAACTATCGTGCGCAAAATATTTATCAAGAGTTGAAACTTTATTAGATGAAGAATAAAAGCATTTTGTTCTATTCATTTCTGTCCACTGTGATCACGGCGAGCATGTTGGTCAAGCAAGTAAAAGGGAAAAAAATGACCAACTGCTTCGAGAAACATTGACTGTACATGAGACGGTGATATATGATATGAAGCTAATTATACATTTAGCTCGTTATATCTCTGTCTTCTTATCGAACTGTTATTAAACCAATAACAGGAGCCTGTTATTATCGTGTTGTCAATTTTTTATTTATTTAGATAATGGACCTGTTGTCTGCACAATAATATAATAATAATGAAAATCTACTTTTAAAACGAAATAGCTACTATTATTAGACCAAGACATTAGTAATATAGTCGGATTGCAACTAATAGTTTCTCTTTTTTCTTTTGTAATTAGAACAGTTTGGTCAACAATACTAATACTAAGTAATACTACAATACTAAATAATCAGTCATAATAGTAGTTAACGAAAAAGACCTCTAGCTACATTTAAAATGATTATATTGACAAAGGCTATTTAAAAACAACACAAATGTTAAGACGCATAAGATAAAATGCAAAAGTGGCTCAAACGTCCTTCAAACTATTACAAAGATTAATGTATGCACATCATTTAATAGTCCATCCAGTTAACCATCATGTTATCATCTTCATCAAACAATACAGATATTCCAGCCTACAAACGAGAGCTTAAATATTAGGATATAAAATGTTCCAAGATACAAGCATGCTTCATATCAAACTTCTCTCCATGTGAGCACATGGTAGGGCTTAAACATCATCAGGACAAGAATATGACATTTTGTCATCATTTGAACTCTCATCTTCAGTATCTTATCCATGGTTTTGTGCTTGTTCTAGTCCATCTTTTGCAGAGCGCTGCACAGGATCCCAACCTCACCTGAAGCAGAAATGATAAGAACATTCGTCAGCTACTTTCATTTAAGGGTATCCAGAATTCTTTCCTTTGTCCTTAAAAGTAAGTATTTTTATGATGATTTACATCTACGTTTTCATTAGTTAAAATAACTCATGCCCCCATATAGATAAAAGAGGTCAATAATAAGTTTTTCCTAGTGGAGAATTCTTAGAGGTTCAATGTAGAATCTTATGAACACATACAATTGATGCTGTCAGCCAAGTTGCGCAGTTTTTTTGTGTCATCAAGAATCTCGATGCTGTGAGTGTAGGCATTATAGCGCAGAGAGAATGGTTTTGGAATGGTGGCTGCAAACTTCCTGTAATATGTGAAAAACAGCAATCAGTTGAAAAGATATAGGCTATTGGAATAGGGTTGGTGCAATCCGTCATAGTCACACATACAGTACCTGACTTTCTCCTTGGCGTCCTCGAAACTCTCAGAAGTGAAATAGACTGGCTGGAATTCAGTGATGGGGTATTTCTGCACACTGGTCTTCTCTGGGTCGAAGGGCAAGAGTGTTGGCTTGTCAGACAGACAGTACTGCAGAATAGAAAGATATTTCCTGAGTTAGTTTGACTATATTACAGTTACTATATTATTTTTATTAGCTTTCAAGAAAAAAAAAAAGTCACTCTATTTAGTGCAACTTCTTGAGAAATCCTGCAAGTGGTTACCATTTGGACACAACTGGGAAACATGGATAATGACCATTAACTACCTACTGTAACTACCAGTTTATCAGACATTTCAGTGTTTTCTTACATGAGTTTAAAAATGAGAAGACAGAAACATATTGAAAATAAATCACAATACATACATTTAGTGTATTTATACTTATCAGAGCTGTACGTGGCTGTTATTTGCCTTATGCTGATATGTTAAACATAATAATGTGCAAGAACTGTTAACATTTTCCTCAGGTTTGTTAATAAATTCCTAAAGAAAGGACAATATTACAAAAATCACATCATAATTACCCTTAACATACGGTAGGTATACGTATATGTTTATAATGCTATTCAGATAATGTGCACAGGAGTATCAATATTTCCTCAAATGTTTTGATGATAATATGATCAATTACTTAAAAATTACATTGTACTGTAAGTAAACTTATAATAGCTGTACATCGCTGTTATTGTAATACATGTAAATGTAAAAATGTTTTGAAAATATAAACATGTCTTCAGATGTGTTAATGAATGACTGCGAAAGGTCAATGGTTGTCTAAATTCATACAGTAATTACATTTAGCATATATGTACAAGGCTGTTTTATTTATTAAGGAGACAACGAAAAGAGTCGGAACTTGCCAGAATTATTAATATTTTCTCAGACGTGTTTTAAAATGACTAAGAAAAGTTACAGACTTATAGTAAAATGACACTGCAATGATGTTTAGAGGAGGTAATTAATTAGTAACGGTAATACATTTCTCACCTGTAGTTCTCCAAAGGATGAGAGCAGACCTGCTCCATAGGCCTTCATGTCACCGCCTTGCTTGCAAAGTCCGAATTCTACAGTAAACCAGTAAACCTCCAGAAACAAATTAAGACTTACAATCTCAAAAATCAAAACTAAAGAAGAAGAAATACAAAAAATGAGCAGAAACCTGATTTAGCTATGTTAGCTAAGCTGATCAGCTACCTGATTACAACACTGCACTTGCATTGCACCTATAAATAGCATTGCATTAGGCTTATTACAGTACATAATGTTAACATACATTTCTGACCATACATTTTGTTACATTACAATAAATTATGTTACACTACATTATGTTACATTAAATTACATTTCCTTAACTATAACTAACTATAGCTAGGTAATACACACTGTAGCCAGCTTTTCAATGTATTCGTCCGGGGCTCCAAGCGATGCCAGTCCAATTTCCTGTCAAGAAAGAGAACCATTAAGATATTGTTATCTCAGTTTATAGAAATTTACATCCACCTTTGTTTTCTGGATGAAAAGAAGAAAAACAAAGGGAATATGTTTTGTAATATTTGTTCTTACATTCATATGTTCCTATTAAATGCATGTTAAAAGATAAACATACAGTCATTAAATCAGTCAGCTGGTAGCTTTATCAGTTTTGACACCACACTAACGATCTTCTTGGCTTTATCACTTCAGAGGAGAGCTAGACACACGGTATCCCTCAAATGTACGGATAGAATGCATTCTTTCTGTAATAAACTATAGTCTTTATAAACAAGAAATAGCGAACCTGCGAGAACTGAGCAAAACTTGGGTCCGCAAACAGAGGAACATGTCCCAACAGCTCATGGCAGATGTCTCTAAAATCAAGAATATTTATTTGTTACTGTTTTATAAAGAGTTGAATCAATTCGCTAGTGAGTTTATTTAATTGCTAGCTTATATGTTGCTGTAATTGCTTAGTGGTTAAGGATGTGTTTGTGTTGGTGTGTTTTCTGTGAGCTCTACTCACGGCTCAGGTGTGTACATAGGCCTGGATCCATGGCGGATGTACTGGGTGGAATGAAACACTCGGAAGGCTAAACCGGCGAGGAAGTCTCGAGAGGACAGCAGTCCTGCCACTGGGCGCAGACGGAAACCGGTGCATGCTGGAAAAATGCAACGTCATCATTGTTGTAGTATCAATACTTATTTCCTGGAGAAAGAGAACTGTTTATAGCTGTTGTAATGGAAGTGACTGTAACTGGCTCTGGAAACTTGATTCATTCCTCATACGTAGCATTCATGCTGCTTCTTCTGAAGTAGGTATTACTTTGGTGTCATAGCAACAGTTGACATGTCTGTTAAACAATTTCGCTCTTGATAAGAAAGTTTGATGTTATTGTCAGTGAGGCCTGACTGGGTGTATATTGGTGCAGAGCCTCACACTGCAGGAAGTTGGAGACATCCTCAAGCTGCGGGATGTTGTCCTCGCGGTAGCCGCAGTACTCCTCCAGCAGGGGGAGCACGCGGTTGTGCTCACGGCATGCATGGGTGGGGTACAGCGTCTTGAGTTCCCTGAACACAGTTCCCCATGTTGTCCTCTCCTCTTCCGTGTACTCCACACGTGGGATCTGCTGACCACTGTGGACAGAAAAGGAGGAGAAAAAGGTCCGATCACATGAACAATAAACTCACCTCCAAAAACTCTGGAACTGTAAATAATCCCATGTTTTCTTCACACTTCACACATTTAACATTAAATTAATGAAGCATAATTCTCTTTCTAATTACAATCTTCAACTTTTTAACATAAAAAATGTATAACCCTTACACAACCTAAAACAGAAGGAGGATGCTATGCAAATCCTCTGTGGAAATTCTAAAAATAAAACTCTAATCTGGAACCCTTTGTGGTAAACTGAAAAAACACATTTGTAGAGCCATAGAGTTTGGGTGAAAGAGTTGTAGAGTTCCTAATGGAAGATGTACTTGTGAAGTGATGTACAACAATAAGGCGGCACGGTGGTGTAGTGGTTAGCACTGTCGCCTTGTACCGCCAGGCTCCGGGTTCGATTCCCGTCTCTGTGTGTGTGCATGGAGTTTGCATGTTCTCTCCATGCTTGGTGGGTTTCCTCCCACAGTCCAAAGACATGTAGTTTAGGTTAGTTGGCGTTCCCAAATTGACCATAGTATGTGTGTGTGTACCCTTGATGGATTGGCACCCTGTCCAGGGTGTACCCCGCCTTGTGCCCTAAGTCTCATTCCATGGTCGTTCCTGATATTTCTTTCTTTCTATACTGTTAAACAACGCTGACGGCATCCAAAATATGCAATAATCTCCTCTGAACAGTTGATATTGAGATGTATATCTGCTACTTCTGCTCTGTAAAGCTTCATAACGGCTCTAATCCGAGGTTCTGTTTGTTAGTTGGTGATTTCTGAGGTAACTGGTGACTCTAAATGAACGTCGCAGAGCTCAGTTTTGGTCTTGCTTTCCTGTGAAGGTCTTCATTAAGGACAGTTTCATCATGGAGCTCGATGGGTTTTACAAGCTTGACAATACTGTTCTTAAAAAGAACTGTTCCAGAACAGCTGACCATCACGTTTTAAAATAACAACTGGCTGTTGTTACCAAATTACCTAATGCCATGTGTGATATTTCATAGTTTTGAAAATCTCCAAGTCTTGTTATAGAACATAGAAAAAAAAATTCTTTACAGAACCTTAAAAGAAAAGATTTCCCTAATAGAGACAGGCTCCATGTAAAATCACCTTAGAAACTTATGCTTTAAGAAACCAACCTTCAAGTGTCAAATGATGGAACCCTTTGTAGAACCATAGAAGACACGGTTAAAAGTACCGTAGGAAGTTAGAATCTTATCATTTAGAATCTTGTAAATTAAAGTAATTGGTTTTGTCCCTCTGGTAAAACTGGTCAAGGTTCTAAACCAGAAGCTTACAACAGAATGTTCATTCATTAGGAATTTCCAGAGGGAAAAAAAAGTCAGAAATAAAAATATATTTAAATAATAAATAATAAAAAAGACATAAAAGAGGCTTATGGTTCCACTGATGGAGTAGTTAAAGGTTCTTCGTAAAATGGTAGAACAGTGTTTCAGGCTGAACTGCTCTATCTAGAGAAAAAACTAGAACAATGTGACATTTCACTGGTTTAGAGAGAAAGTAGTGGGCTCATGGTGTGTGTTGTGTGTGTATGTGCGTGCTATGTAAATGCATGTTTCCATAGTGGGCGTTTCATTGAGCACTCCTGGCCTTTGTAGTGCTCATGTGAATAATGCAGCTCTATTATGAGGACAAAGCAGCATGCGCACCGGCACCCTGTAATTTCCCCCCTTTTGTTGCTCAGGGGTAATTTTCCTTAAAAGGCACACACAAACACACTCAGGGAAAGAGCTGGAACTGGGGCTGGGTCTCTGTGGCCCTGCGCCCGTGTGGGAGGGCGAGAGAACAAGAGGAAGAAAAGAAGGTTTTAGAGAGAAGTTTTTCGCTTGATGAATAATTACTGTCTGTAGTTATAGGCGATGTCAGCAAACTCTTTTCGTCTGGCTCTGTAGACCCCATCCTTAAATCCCTGAAAAAAGACCCAAAACAACAACGTCAAAGCCTTAGACGACTAAGTACATATGATATTTATATGTCATCGTCATCATCATCATCATCATCATCATCATCATTAGTGCTTGGCTCGGCTGAGGAGCGGTGAGTGAAAGACGTATTCAAATGAAGCCTTTGTAGAGTGTTTGCAGCTCATGATGAATGCATTTGGGTTTAATGGTGACTGGAAAGGGTGCAATTATTTATAATTAAAGGGGCTCAATTAAAGTGATGACATCAATTTGATGCTGTTTCCATTAGAATAAAGAACGAAGGACGGCGCTTCATCACTGCTGGGCTCCTTTAGTGACACAAATGTGAACTACACACATTTCAAACACACGCATGCACGCACGCACGCGCACACACACACACACACACACACACACACACACACACACACACACACACACACACACACACACACACACACACACACACACGGTTTAAAACAAAAAGTAAATACTAAAGACAGCACACAAGCAGTTTTACCCTTCTATTTCTATAAGTCTTGATATAATATAATATAATATAATATAATATAATATAATATAATATAATATAATACCGTATAATAAAGAAAAACTTAGTACAGGTTTCACTTTAAGTCTAAATGCATTAACCATCAATAAAAAATTAATTCACTTCTTTGGTTGATTTTTTACTTTCTCTGATCTTTCTTTCTTTCTTTCTTTCTTTCTTTCTTTCTTTCTCTCACTCATTCTAAACTCTCTTTCTCAAATCTTTTTGTTCTTCACCTCCTTTTTTTATTTGTTTGTCTTTTTTGGGATTTTCTTCTCAAATGTATTTTAGCAAGCACACACACACACACACACACACACACACACACACACACACACACACACACACACACACACACACACACACACACACACACACAGATCCTTACAGGGTGATCAGCGTCCAGCTCGGACCCGTAGCTCAGGATCTGGTTGGCGAATCGGTCGAGGTCCTGGAGGTTGGTGGGGAACCAGGGCACTGTGGAGAGCACGAGAAGACACTGATAAGTTCTGGCTCTTGTCTCCTGTAGCACAGAGAGTGAGACACAGCCGCTCCTGCTCAGAAGTGTTTGTGTGTAAAGCTGTGTGTTGTTGTATTTTGTGTCACATTAAGTGTTTGTGTTGTTTCGGGGTTTCTGAGTGCAGAAGTGGCCACTCTAACTTCAACACTGACCCATAACGGCCGGCGTTCAGCTGTTCAGGTGGATTTACACCGTCTGTGCAGCCTGGCTGGGGTTTCAGTTAGAAGCAGCTGCACTAGCACAGAGCTGGTGATGCTCCTGTGTGGAGATAAGCTGGGGTCATTCTGATACAGGAAAATAATCAGTGATGGGAACGTGTGATGAGAGTCCGGTCACTGTTTCATTCCCGAATTCTTTTATTCCTCTTACACTTTAGCAATCTGATGACAATCTATTTTAATTTTTTACTTTCTATTTTGTTCCTTCTTTCATTCAATTTTTTTCTTTCTGTTTTTACAGTCACTCGCTAACTCACTCATCCAGTCTTTTTTTTTCTTTTCATTTTTTCATTTTTTGTCTTTCTTTTTCACTGTTTTTCATTTTTTTATTTTTAGTTACTTTCTTTTTTTCTTTCCTTCTTTCCTACATTCTTTCATGCACTTTCTTACTATTTTCCACTCACTCACTTATTTAGCTAAGCTAGCATTTAAATTTAAGTGACAATTGTTTTTGCAATCCTGTATGTTTAAATATAATTCATGAGAAGGGTTTCTGATACAAAAAGGCTAAAGATACTACAGACACTAATTATTTTTTTTAAATTCTTAGAAACAGCTATCTATGTTGCTAGCCGTAGCAGCTGCATCAGGTTTATGAGTCTGTTCTTAGTCTGTTCACATTTTGTTTGTCAGTACAGATAGGCCTTGGTATAAAGGTGTTCAGAAATATGTTTATGTTTATGCATGCGTGTGTGCATAAGTTTGCACCCCACCCCCCAATATTTCATTGCTACATAAGCTAAAATGCTGAGATGTCTGTAAAAGATGACCTCACTCTCCCGTACATTTGTCTTTCTGCTTGTTGCGTGACAGCTCGTGCACATGCCCGATGATATGGGTGCGCAGGCTGTCAATGACCTCGTCCAGGGCATCAGAGTATCCCATGTCGACACTGATGAAGAACTCATACTCGTCCTTATTCATGTGTGACGGCCGTGACTCGATGTGCCTCAGGTTGATTCCCTTTTCCTGTTGATTACATTACAATTACGATTACAAGTACACAAATCCTGTAAAAGTAGAGATGCCCTAGGTAACTCTATAGTTCCCAAGTAAAAGTTAATTCCCCAATATTAATTTCTACTTGAATAAAACTACAAAAGTACTTATTTCAAATTTACTTAAATATCAAAAATACTGAGCTCTCTCTCTCTCTCTCTCTCTCTCTCTCTCTCTCTCTCTCTCTTTGCATGTCACAAAGGTAATGCAGTTGCACACTGCCACCTATTGAAGATTTGGCCCATAAATATTATCTGTCTATCATCATCATCATCATCATCATCATCATCATCATCGACTCTATTCACTTCTGTCAGTACTTGTTTTCTCTCTTGCCGACTGGTAAGATATACCTTAGTCTGCAGAGCCAAACTGGTAGGTTTAGCTAGATTTTTCACCCAAATGCCATTAGATTGCTGAAAACAATTCACGCCTGATTAAGAGTCTCATGAGCAGACTATGAGGCTGACCACAGTTCTATGAAGTGAGATGGTTAATGGGTTCATCTACAGTATTTCCTACACTATTGTGTGTTATTTGTATATTGCATTTCCATGTTGGTTATCAGGTTATTTGTGTTTTTTTTTTATTTTTTATTATGTGTTTTTTTTGGGGGCACTAGGTGGTGCTGTGCTGTTGTAAATGTTTCCTTAGTCCACCTGTGCCCAAACTTAAGAGGGCTGTGTGCTGCCTAGACCTACTCAGAATGTTTTTTTTTTTCTCTATAGATATAATACTATAAACAGTACTTTGTGAAAATTGGATTCTGACTGTTTGATGCATTTTATTCATAAATATTTAATAACAAAAAATGTAAGCCCAAATGCAGTACCATCATGGTCCAACAGGCGGTTTTGTGTACTGTAATCTATAACCCAAACCATGCTTTGCTTTAAACACCAGACCACCTTCATAACTTGATCAGGATTCCAGGAACTTCTCTAAATCGTGGAAGAGGAATAATCCGAATCATATAGTTTGTTTGTTTTGTCTAGCCATGCAGAAGCACAATGAAGAATATACTGGATCCTATGTTCATATACTGTAGCGGACACATGAAACTGGTTCTACAACTGACATGTGTTGCTCATTTACATTTTATTATCGAGAGACGGGACAGCAGCACTGCTGCCTGATAGGTCTGTACAGGAGGTGGAGCAGAACACAACACGGCACCTAATTAGTTCTTTGCTCATCTGGAAGCGGTTGGATCCATATGGATTTTGCATTCCTTCACACGACAGCAACAAAACAGCAAAACAGATACATCACAGTACAGCTCGGATGTTCTGTTCACGATACATACTGTATGATTCTGTCTCAAAATAAAAATGTTCCAGATGACATGCTAAAGATCTACATGTAATATCCTGCAAGACAGCAGACAGAAATACAGACTGCCGTATTTGCAGATATTTTCAAATGATCAGACTTTTATTATTCTAACTTTGGACTGATGAACTGCTAAACCTCCCCTTGTTTCCCGGTGAGATAAAACAAAGCATTTATTTATTTATTTATTTATTTATTTATTTATGTAATAAAAACAGATTTTTTCTTTTTTGTTAGAAAACTGTCACAATTGTTTAAAATGTTGCTTAAATACAAAAAGAATTAGATTTTTGATGTTGTTACAGTTTAAATATTTATTTCACTCCCCCCAAAAAAGTTATTTCAGTTGGAAGTTTAAAGTACAACAATAATCAACGTTTTGAGAAATTCCTCTGTAATAAGTAATTATGGGAAAAAAAATGAAATGAAGAATTTGTAAAAGGAAATATTTTTTTTACCCCTGAATACATATAATTTCATATTCGTCAGGAAACTGATTTTAAAGTGTGCGCTATTGTTTTGTGTAAAAGTGTGTTATTTTTTGTTTTTGATTAATTAGTGGAGTTTATACGGTTATCAGGAAAACTGACATCGATAAACAAGCTTTATAGAGAATTATGACATGATGTGATGATGAAGTGGTCGGAGCTTATAGGTTACTACATAAGATTGATGGAGATCAATTGAAGAGTTATGAATTGTTGATTTTTGTTTCAATTTATCGATTTATCTGTATAAATTGTAGTATAATGTTTGTCTGAAGCTGTGTTGCTGCCTGTCTTGGCCGGGACACTCTTGAAAAAGAGAGAGGTTTTCCTGGCTAAATAAATAAGTAAATAAAGTAAGAAATTAATAAAGAAATAACATAATTTCCAGAATGCAGTGGATAAAAGTGGACAACCATAAAAATCAAAAACTACCAAAGTTAATTTTTTATTAAATATATTGTATGTTTGGATAAAGTCAGGCTACAGATCCAGAACCGCCCTCATACGATCCAAACCTACACTACCGGCCCATTAATGTTCACCTAATCTGAGAACCGTCTTTAATAAGTTGATCAATAGTAACTCTTCATCCTCTTCTTTCTAGTCCTAAAAGCCGTTTTTTTTTTTTTTTGCATTACTTTATATCCATCATCTTTAGGGTTTGGTGTTTTGTCTTTAGCGTTTTGCAGAAATGACCCCCTGGCCTCGCTGAGTGGATTTAATCTAATATAATGTGAACGTTCAGGCTTAAACTTTATTACATTTTTTTATGGAAAAAGCAGTGAGATGGTATAGTGCAGCAGGTTAGGTGGGACTTTTAGGGAGGTGGTGGGGACGGGGCATGTTTGTGGGTGGATAGCAGAGAGGGCGCGGTGCCAGTAGACGGTCGTAACAGAGTTTTTGGGGGGGTGGAGTAGGAGGTGGATCACGTCCTGTGAGATTTCATAGGGCAAGACGATGCCTTTAATGTTTACTGCCTCTTCACTAGAGATTTCTGCTTGATATTTCATTTTGTTCAAAGTATAAGTAATGCTGCCTCTCTAAGACTCAGTATAGCAAGAAATATCTGCAATATATCAAGAAAGCACATGCGTTGTTCCAGATGCAACGTTCAGGCTCAAAATATTAAAAACATGTATTGTGATATTTAACTACGTTTGTTTCAAAGTGATCTCAAAGCAAGATTTGTACTTTGTTACAAGTGGCGTGTTGCCCAAAGAATAAGCCAACAAATCTGATGTTAGGATAAGGTCTAGGTTAGGTAGCATAGAAACGTGTGTGTGTGTGTGTGTGTGTGTGTGTGTGTGTGTGTGTGTGTGTGTGTGTGTACCTTTTTCAGCTTATGTTTGGAATGGACTCCAGCCACAGGCATCAAAGAAAAATATTACTGTACCTTAATAAGAACAGTTACACTGTGAACAACGCATGTTCACACACACACAGTTTGTACTGTATTTAAATTTTGGATCAAAGGGGACATTTTCCTGACCTTTATCATCTTTGTCATCTCTTTCATTGTCACTCAACGATATAGAACTTTTAGCCCACTTTTTTAAGATCCTTTCTATAATATCATCTTAACATCATCACAGCATTTTTCAATTATAAATGGGAATTGGTCGAATTAATGTTTTAAAACAGCAGTGTGATGCTGGTAGCTAACTTTGTTCACTTGTGTTGTGTTGTGTGTACAGAACGAACTTTACAACTGATACCCGTCAGTCCGAACCCGTCAACGACACCTGTTTCTAATGAGGATAATCCACATATACAGTAAAGCTGATGGTAGAAAGAGCTACACCTCATCAACTCTGGTTCACAGAAACTCTAATAAAACACACCTGACACTCAGAACCTGCTGGGTATAAACAGAACTCTAGAGATTACACACATGCTGCGATGTATAAGCTCTTGTGAAC